>PNEQ01077974.1:109576-138438 GCA_003012365.1 Medauroidea extradentata
GACAGTGTACAACCTTAATAGTCCGCCGTAGTGATGAATCGTCGTGTGCTGCGCAGCACCCCGAGTGCACCGCTGTCTTCACTCTTGAGGTCTTCGGTTCGACTCCCGTCGCGTACCTCCTTCTTCGCCCGTCAGCCCGCCGCAGCAGTCCTCTTGGTTCGTCCAACACTGCTCCGAAGGTAGCCGCCTGCCGCCTCACCGTAGACACTGACGTCACCAAGATGTCTTCACCAGTCTCTCTCCAAAGGCGTAGCACCTTCCTCTAGCACTACCAATAGCAAACTGTCCCCAATTTGTCGATTCAGCCCTTATATACCAGGCAAAAAAATATGGGAATTACCGCATTACAGGGGTCTAAAATAAGATATTTAATCATGTTTCGGAAGAGATTAGAGTCACGTAGGCCGCTTCGCAGGGCAAAAACGCAGTTGGGACAGGTACCTATGACGTAGTTTCAGCGGGATTCCCACAATGAGACACTCGGGCTTTGAGTCATGGGCCAGCCCTCAAGGTGTTTCGACACAGGCCCCATCCAGCCCGCCCTCAGAAACACAGCATGCAACAGTATGTTAATATTATAAAAATTATTCAATTACATGTAATTTATTCAGTTATGAGCTCACTGGGATTCAATCCCAAAACTTTTTATTAGTGTAAATAGTGTGGTTCATGTGACTACTTTCGATTTTGTATAATACCTAAAAATTTAGTTTGTAATTTATAATGCAAACATACGGAAAAATATCCAAGAATAAAATATGCAAACAGAAACTTAGGTTACCCTTTTCAGTTTTAGAGAGATTTTATCATCAATGGCAGACATAGTTTCACATGCAGTATCCAACATCTTCTTTTTCTTCTCATTCAGCTCCTTTAGAATCAATGATGATTATCTCTTTTCATTTTTAGCCACTGATTCAATTTCCGCTTCAGTCTCTCGTTTAGTTAATGCTTTAGTGTAACGTGCATGAGCATTTCTAGCATTGTGTATAAGTTTCTTAGTTACCACCACACTCGTAACATCCCCTTAGCACATGTACTCGTCGCAGCCCAACAAGAGATTGTTCGTGAAGATTATCTACCAGAAGTTCCTTATTAATCGAAAAACCTCTTTCTAAGGCAGCATTCCCATGAGAAATGATTAATATAATTTTCAAAAGTTTGGCCAGTTCCTGAACATCAGGGAAATTCAGTAAAACATTCTGTATCATAAAATTATCCAATCTGTCACCTGTACGAAAAGACTTAACAGCTTCAGTGAAAATATCACTACCACACACAGTCCTGAATTCCTGAAATCCAGTTATGCTGTACAAATGTATTCAGAGTGGTTGACAGACGTGCATTTCGTACGGCATGTTCTTTGGCTACAGCTGGTTCAAAACAAGAAATACCTTTTGTCAGTTTTTACTTCAAGGGCGACTGTTCCAACAATTTTTGACACACAGCAGCTATAGTATTACAACAATCTTGGTGGAATTCTAAGACTTCATGTTCTTGAACTCCTTGGCAGTTGCACAAAGCTAATTTTGTAGCAAATCATAGTTCAATTTTTTTTGCAGGTAACAAATTTCCTTTCTTCTGTAAATCAATTGATGCCACATTTGCTGTAGATTCAATGGTTTCAGGTTTCACAAATCTTTACAGTACATTTAGCATTGTAGAGAGAAGTGTTTCATAAACAAATGGTGCGAGAGGTAAATCAGACTGGAATCGAATAAGGCATGGTTCCAAATCTGCTGCAAGGTACTGATAAAAACAGAGTTTTGCTTTGAGAAGTTTGTCTTTTAAAGCAGTCAAAACAACTTTAAAAGAGTTGCCTGTAGAAACTCTTAACACCATGTTCTTCAAATTCTGTTGTTCAGTTTGTATCACATGGAGAACTAAAACCATCTACTATTCTTAATATATTTGTTCTAAAAGAAAAAGCAGAAATTATTTTGTGAATGCGTTTTGTCATGCAAAACCACTCTCTGCGGGGAAGTGAATCTAGTGTCCAACACAGGCATAGTAGGCGTACTGTCTACATTCTGAGAATCCTGCTTGGTGGCAGTGTTAAAAATGTTTTCAAACTCACCGATAGTGCTTTGACTGAGACAGCCACTTCATGTTTTTTTTCCTTCCATGTGGCTTGTCAAAGCATGCTTGTCCATGTTGCTAAGTGCTGTCGAAGTTTTACAAACTGTACAATATG
Organism: Medauroidea extradentata; assembly: GCA_003012365.1. Taxonomy (NCBI): domain Eukaryota; kingdom Metazoa; phylum Arthropoda; class Insecta; order Phasmatodea; family Phasmatidae; genus Medauroidea; species Medauroidea extradentata. The sequence goes on from PNEQ01077974.1 coordinate 111,771, forward strand.
CCGAATACATGTCTTCAGGCATAGACTTCAACCACAAAGAAAACATACCATTTAGTAACCACCGTTCATTAAATTCGATTCTTCAGGATGCAGCCATTTTTCAAAACAGAAAAAGGATAAATTTGTAGTACTGAAACCATTGAAACCAATGTTTACCGCTTACACAACATCTTAAAGAACTGTATGTTTATCATACAGATTCAATAAACAAATTAAGCACTAAACACATGCGACAATACACTATTCACTTTTATTTATATTTCTTCCCTACGGCGCTTCTACCTTCGTCACATCTTCCCCAGTTGCGTTCCAAACATTTTAATGCTACTTTGACAATGAGAAAAGTCAGTCGATTAATTAATATAAACTTAAGTTACTAACCTCCACCGAGGTTACTTTACTTATTAGCCGTATACATATTTAATGGTTGAAAGTGATGTAAAACGTAATTGTGTTGGCGGCTGGCGCTGTCACGTAAAATAAACAGCCTTGTGGCGTGCTGTTAAGGTTTCACAAGATGGCAGCTATAATCATGGGGTCACTGCAGTCAGTTAGAACAGCGGCCATAGATAAATGCAAGCGCGAGCAAATGATTGGTTGACTACACAGGGAAGTACTCAAATTGTGTGTATAATTGGTTGAATGCACTTGGAAGAGCCTGTGCGGAGTGCGGTTCAGGTTTTGTCTTCTAGGGTCGTGGAAAGATTTCTATATAATGTAAAGCTTTTAAAATTAAAGTATATTTTTTCAACTGTTATATGTGAGTTACCTTATTAAAACTAAATTAATTATTAATTCAGGAAGTTCCCTGACATTGTCCAATTCCCTAACATTTCCCTGACTTTTCCCTGATGAACTCCAATTCCCTGACAATTCCCGGTTTTCCTGATGAGTGGACACCCCTGAATTATAATTCTGTTGGTAGTGGTACGGGTTCTTGAGATCTTTAACCTGTTAAAAAAATTTAGCCTTCAAACATTCCCCTTTCATGAAAATAATGGAGATGGCCACCCAAATATATCACAGTATTACTTTGCCTTTAGATGTTGTGAATAATTAATGTTGTCTATTTGAGCACTGCATCTCAAGGAATTAAAAAGGTACTTTTGTTGCAAGTGTCCAGAATGAATCATTTATCAAAAAAATGCACACAATTGTAGGTGTGACAAAAATTCAACACCTGGCATATAGACAAAAAGTGGTACTTCAGCCAAGGAGTTATTTGTTTGTACATGTGCTGTGCTCTCAAAAATTCCAACCTGTGCCGCAGTTTTTTAAAGCATGTTACAAAAGCCATCCAAGTAAACTTAAAAATCTTTGGCTCCACTCTGTAAATTTGGTAACAAATTTGATTTTGAAGCATTTTTACAAATAATTATTATTTTCCAATGAGAAAAATTTATGGTTTTTATAAACTACAGGTGGCCTACAATAGGTTTTCACCATCCACGGTAGAAAAATTAGAGAAAAAATTTTAAAAAATATATATATGAAATGCTTACGAATTTGTATTTTCCCGCCTGCCGCACACAGTTTGGCGCGTCACTCTCCATGCACTAGAGTAGCTAGCCTTGTGTTGTCAGCCAAAGTAACTGGCCTGCTTCGTTATGCAGTACATTAGGTGTGCACTGTAAGTTGGCGGGAGTGGCAAGCTAAGAATAGGAAGCAAAGCAGTAATGAATGTTCGTGCAGCTGGCAGCTAGCAGGAGCGTTACTTCACTCATATCCATCTTGCGTGTCCCTCGCTCGCCACACACTTACAACATAAAAATTGATATCTCAAGCTGCGCCCACTTTCCTCCTGCGTCTCCCACTGGCAAATCACTTTCACACAGAACAAATGTATTTAATTACATTGCCTTGTTTACCTGCTTGCCACCTGCCTGCTTCAAATGCGAGCACGTAGGACAAGGCCTTGAAGTACATGTATGTGTGCAGTTATACACGATTCCGTGGCCTGCAGTGTTATGTCTCCTAATAAGAAAGGCTGTAATAATCCAGGTTGTAGTGCTCCTCCTAAACTGAAGAGACATTGCAAAGTACTTTATTTGACTGACAAAATGAAAATCCTACATTTACTAAAAGGCAACACATTTGTTGCAGAAGGAGGCAACAAATACGGAAAAAAATGATAGTAGCATTTGCACGTTAAGAAATAATGCACGAGAAATAAGATCAAGTATTAGCACTGCACCAAAAAAAGGCAAAAAAAATTGTGCCATGTCTGTTTAATGTAATCAGTATTGCAGTTTTAAAAACCAAATTGCTAACATCTCTAAACTATGGTAAATATATATTTTATGTTTATGTTAATAAGACTCCATTTATGTAATTTATATGCACATCATACAAGCAAGAAGTGTTTTCAGACAACTGCAAAATAATTGTCTCTATATAGTCTTAGTTGTGCTTGTTTCACTGTTATTTTATATTTTTGGTTGAAAAAGGTAAAGTAAGAATTACACATGAGAAACAGTGATATTAAGCGTCATCCTATCAACATCTGTGGAGACTAGAGACACTACTTCTCCGCCTAGCACACCTCTTCTGACAATGAGGGCAAGGGCTGGGGTGGGCAGAGATAGTATGGCACATCATGCCACGCTGTGTTCCGATGTCAGCAGTGGCTAACCACCTGGATCGCCGCATGCTGTTGCCAAGTCACCGATGACACACATGCAGCTGCAGCTGAATCAAGCATGCCTCGCACTCCACACATTACTAGTAGTTTTTACGAAATTTTAATTTTATGAGGCATTTCATGAACATACTGGCAATCTGTACCCGCACAAATATAGTAATGTTTGAGGTTAGGGTAAAAACAAATTTATAATATTGCATTTGGCGACTTGGGGAAGCAGGGGGTCGGTTGTAAGTAAACTATGTCAGGGAAGGATGCGGAGAAAACCTTTAGGCGCCAGTTTCGCTAACGTGAGGAGCTCGGCGAAACTCGATCAGAGACTATTTTACATCAGAGCGTGGTCGACGGCCATGTGGCTACCCCCTGCGGCATCACTGCGGCGTAGTAGTGACTAGCAATGCGTTGCGCCCTTGTTATGGCCAGGGCAACGCCAGGATCACACTGTCAGCACTGTACATGAAGCAGCCGTGGCACATCAAATAAAAAAATATACACGTATATAATTTTACTACAGATTTTAATGTATGCTTTGCTATTATACAGATCAACGGAAGTCACGACACAAGCGGACAACCGATGGCGTCACAGAGCGAACCTCCCGCACATGTGCACCCTTGAACGTCTGGGGCAGGATTGCCGACAAAGTGGCGGGACGCGCTCTATTAGCGCAGCATTGCCCGCCAAAACTTGCATACAGAACAGATATCAACTAAAATTATAAAACACACAATACACTCAAATTAAGAAAAATAAGTACAAAATAAATGACATGAGTAGAAAACTATAAACTACAACAGATGCCATTGCAATAGTTATGTTGACACTACCGCAGAACACACGCCTCATGACTCTCACACTCATAGGGTTTCCCGGGAAATACATTAATTAAAGCAGGTGTGGTCACATATTAATATAATCCCTATCTGCTGCACCCAATGCCAGCATGAGTGAAAGGTTACTTGCTACAGGTCTGCATGGTGTAACCCTTGGAGTAGCCTCGTCGGGTCGCGAGCGCAGGACCTTCGCTCGGGAGGGCAGCAGAGCAAACGGTCTAGAACAGGAACGTGGACAGTGGTTCACGTCACACGCCCTCTCCGCTAGAGACCGCTTGCCTGCTGCACGCCCACTACTGTCCCACTGTATTAGATGCAGCAGTAGGAGGGGTGGGGGCACACTGAGCTCGTCGAGGTCGGAGGTGATATTGGTGGCGACGTTTATTGGCGATGGATAAGACAGATTCGCATCCCTGTAGTGGTGCTGTATAGACTGCTGTGCCTGGAGGTGGCAGGTCCCTGCAAGTCGTGCTAGTAGCACGCAGATTATGGCGTAGTCGCTTGGAGCGACAAGGTGTCAATGCTGGTGCTGGACTCATCACTGCTGCTGTTGGCGCTCGATGTGGCACGTTGTGGTCGTAGTCCCCGCGCCTGCGAGGGTTGGACGTCCGCTGCTATATTCTCGATGATATCCACTGGTGAGTTGTATCCCGGGGGAGTCGTGGCTTCGGCCAGAGCAGAAGTGCCCTGTGGTTCATTCAAAACCTGAGGTGGCTTGTCTGGCCTTGAGCTGACGTGGAGGCCGTATGGTTTCGGGCACTCACTGCTGTATGTAGCGGGACTGTTGAGTGCGTACCTCCTCTAGCATGAGTTGGCGCCTTTCGCCTCGTGTGATAAGGTTCTCAGTGGCGCTTGCGCTCTCTCTTGACGGACAGGCGAACTCGCCCGGCAGGGTAAGGTCTCAACTCTGCAGGATTTCGACCGGTGTTCGACCAGTAGCTTCATTTACTCGGCGGCGCAAGGTGAAGAGTATGGCGGACAATTGTTCTGCCCATGATGCATGATTTTTGCCCACACGAAGTCAAAGTTGCGTCTTGATGTCCTGGTTCCGACGTTCCGTGGGGTTAGCACGTGGATGGTACACCGCCGTAGTGTGGTGTACAACACCCCACTTTGTACATAGTTCTCTCCATGCACGTCCTGTGAATTGTGTGCCATTATCTGACAGGAGCACTCGGGGGTAGCCCCACCGGGGGAAAAACTCTGTTCTCAAGCACTCTCGCTATGCACTTCGCGTGCGCATTTGTGACAGGGAATGCCTCTGTCCAGCGTGAAAATAAGTCTGTCACCACAAGCACAAATCGCTTCCCAGATGTAGTGCAGGGATATGGCCCAATCAGGTCCAGTGCGACAGTATCGAAGGGCTCAGTTGGCTGTCGTGGCTGTTGTTGTATTCCATCTGAGCGACAGCTTTTAAAGCAGTTGCATGCATGAAAACTGCGCACAAATCTGCGAGTTTCACGAGCGATGCCAGGCCAATGAAAGTATTTATGTACGTTGCGGCAGGTCTGAGTAGCGCCGGGGTGGCTGGCGAGATCACTGGCATGCGAGAATGTTAGTACACAATTTCTCATTGCACAGGGTACGAACACTGCCCATTTGGCTTCTGGTGCGCAGCCCTGGGATTCTAACCGATTGTCAATGACACGCCAGCCTTCGACAGTACCTGTGGCACACTCCGCGATTCTGCGCTGGGACACTGGAGCACAGCTGTTGTGCATTTAGCACACGTGGCTAAACATCTTCCAGTGTGGTGTTTTCAGCTCTAGTGGTAATGACGTTACAGGTGGCTGTAGTGTTATTCGTGTAAGTCTCTGAGCGCGTAGGCGGCAGGAGCTCGTCCCATTCATCCTCGTCACGTGCCACTGTTGCGCCGGGGGCGCGAGACAATTTGTCCGCCAGCTGGTTATCTGTACCGGGAACATGCTGTACCTCAAAGTCGTAAGCCTGTAGAAGTAATGCCCAGCGGGCTAGCTTGCTACGTGCCTCGCGCATTGAGTGTAGCCAGACGAGCCACCGGTTATCTGTCCTGAGCGTTAAGCGCTGGTATTCTAGAAACGTTCGGTACCTTTTGACAGCCAATACTACTGCCAAACACTCCCTCTCATTAACATCATATCTGTGTTCTGTTGGACTGAACTTTGCACTACTGAAGTCTATTATTCTGTGTTCTCCCCCGTTGCCAAGTTGAAACAGGACAGCCCCTAACCCTTTCTCGCTCGCGTCGGTTTGCAAATACAGATGCTGGTTTGGGTTGTATCGTGCCAATGCTGGGCATTGTCGGAAGCGGTTCTTAATTTCCTCAAAACAATTATAGTGTTCCGGTGTCCACACAAACCGACGAGCGGGAGACAGAAGGTCCGGGAGGGGTGCTGTGATTTCTGCAAAATTTCTTACGTACTCTCTTATCCAATTCACTAAGCCAAAAAACTTGTGTAATTGTTTTCGTGTGCGGAGCACAGAATATTCTGTTATTAGTTTAAGCTGTTCGTCAGTTGGTCGGTGACCATCCTCGTTTACCATGTGACCTAGAAACTTAATTTCAGTTTTCCCAATATGACATTTGTTGTTCGCACGTGACAATTTATTAATTGCCAGCCGTTCCAGCACCAATGAGAGGTGGTGAATGTGGTCCTCGCATGTCTCTGACCACACGATAACGTCGTCAAGGTAAGCCAGTGTGAAATCGCCTATGTATCCGTCAAGCACGCGGACCATCATTGCTTGAAACGTAGAAGGCGCGCATTTCAACCCAAATGGCATGGCACAAAACTGAAAACGGCGGCCATCAGGAGTCGTGAAAGCGGTCTTGTGCCGATCTTCAGGCGACACTGGAACCTGCCAATAGCCCGCCTCAAGTCTAGAGACGTCATAATTTTGGCATGGCCAAGTGCACACAAGGATTCGCGTATGTTTATGTGCGGTGGTACTGCACTGGATGTTATCTGATTAATAGATCTGAAATCGACACAGAATCTCCATGACCCATCCTTCTTAGGCACTAGTGTAATCACAGAGTTATAATTACTGTCAGTAGGCTCAATAACGCCTTCGGCCATAATCTCTTAAACCTGTTCCTTAATAATCATACACTGGTGAGGTAGGTAGCTCTGTGGTGGTACATACACTGGCTGGTCATGTACTAGAGGGATAGAGTGCATGGCTACATTAGTGCGGCGCAGCGGGTCGGCCGCTGCGAATACGTCACGCTGTTCACTCAGTAAGCGTTGTACAGCATTCCAAAATTGTGGTGGAACATCATGGTCTAAGTCGTCCAACTTGATATCCGGAGTTTGAGACTCGGGACGTGTGTCAAGGTTATATACAGCGCGCCTCTCGCCCTTACCGAAATGAATACGTAATGCTGCTGGTTCAACTACAGTATTTTGTTCGGTGAGCCAGGGTACACCTAGGATAGCATCTTCGCGCAAGTCCGCAGACACTAAAGCTGTTGTTGTGGTCTCGGTATCGCGTATCCTGACTGTAATGACTGCTTCCCCCATGGTCTCACCTTAGTGCTGAATAGTGGCTAGTTGCATGATACCAGTAGCTGGCGACAATTTGTGTACATCTATGTAACACATGCGCACGAAATTATGAGAGGCAGCGGTGTCGATGAGAGCTCGGAATGGTTTACCATTAATAAGAACTGGAATTCTAATCATTCTACTTGTATTGTTAAAAATTTGGTTCAGGATAATCTGTTTGTACCACCCTCTAGGTACAAGAGACAAAAGGGTCCGAGTAATGAGAGGGTAAACACGACAAAATAACCAACTAGATAGTACAAGGGAAAAAACGATGTATTATCAATTATCACTCAATACATACACTGACATCGGGAAGGGTGTACAATAGTTAACATAAGGTTACACATTTAATTGTCCACAACATGGCCTGAAGGGCCCATACAAATCAAGAGCGCAATTAGATTCGGGCCTCCTCGACACGCCGCCGGTAGGTCCTAAATGGAATAATCAAACCTAAAGAAACCAGTAAATAACGTAGGGTAAACACGTGGCTTACCGAGCCGGCAATAAGATGACGACCCGTGCACCCGAACCAAAACTGTACACTTACCGACGGAGTGCCGAGAGGGACGCGGCCTTTCACGGACAGGGGCGGAGACCAGAGTGCCTCTCTGCCGCGGGTCACCTGCTAACGCTGGCCAAGGGAAGGAGGGGAGGGCCAGGAGAGGGATGGCAGCCCAAACAGTTCCGACACGGCCCGAGCGTGGCCGAAGGTATCAGTTCCACACCCCAGCGTCCAGCACGCGCACACACGTCTGCTGCCGTAAAGTAGTTTATTACTCCCGTTAATTCAGGTCAAAGCACCAAGTCATGTTCGTTGGGGAGAAACCCCAGCACATGTTGAATAGTTTGTCCATGTTGATTTTGACTTACTCTGGGGCAGATGACGTCCGGTCGCTCTACCCCGACTGGCCGTTTCCCGGAGGTGGGTTGCTGCCACATCTAGGGGTAACACCCTCCATGTAGTTTCTGCATTCACGCCTCCAGTGGTAGTGTCCTCCTTCACAGAGGTCACACGGGGTTGTTGGCAGCTGACGTGGTGCGCGACCAGGATGGTGACCAGTACTTGAGCCACTCTGGCCCGGAGCAAGCGGCGGGTTGTCAGCTGGGCGGCGATTGTAACGCACAGGGGGGTAAGAGGGGTTGCGCTCACTTTCACTCTCACCTCTTACGCAGGCGGCATTGTCACAGAGTCTCTCGTCAAGTGCACTGCGTGGTTATTCCTGAAGCGGTACAGTTCTCCATGGTTTAGGTCCAGAATAATTATTGATCTCATGAAGTCATCAACGGAACTATGAATCAAAGGAGCCAGGGCCGCACGGAACTCTGGTCTCGCAGTAGATGCCACAATCTCTAACACTTCCCTTTCTGAAAGGTTTTGTTCAAATTTTTGCACAGCATTTATTTTACGTGTGGCGAATGCTGTAAGTGTCTCACCAGATGACTGTTCCTCAAGAATGACACGGCTCCGAGCCTGTAATGAGGAGTAAGTACTCACGAACCGGCACTGGAAAGCCCTATTAAAGTCCCACCAGGACATCCCATAGAAGCTAATATCACGCCACCAATGACGTGCTTCGCCAGTCAGCTGGTTACAAACACAGTTTGGCCACTCCTCCTCGCACACTCCGTACCTAGTTAATCGGTTTATGCAGTCGTTTATGTATGCCTGGGGATCTTCACCAGCCGACCCGGAGAAAAACGGAAACGACTGAAACTTAGCTCGTGTGGTGCCGACTGATCCCGCCTTGGCCGCAGGTGCTATGCTAGCGAGAGGTGTGGATTCCGCCAGATGTGGGCGTGGCCACCCAGTGTTGACAGTTGGTGGGTGAGCCATGTGCGCGCACGAAAGCGCGGGCGACGGCAGGTTGTTTGCAAACAGCAGTGTACGAGATAGCTGAAGTCGAGGGTAGGCGAGACAGTGTTTGCACAGATATTGTTCTCCGTGTTGTTGCCATCCATCCAGGAAAGCGCGCTGTGCTGAGATGCGCATGTTACAGTCACTGCAGATGGCATCGTCGGTTCCGCCACATATACTATCGGTAGTCGTTTGGCGAGCCTGCTGAAGTAACCGGTCCGCGGTCGCTACAGATGGTTGTAAAGTGGGAAACACGAATTCTGTAGGTTGTACGAGTTTCGTAGTACAGCGCGAACACTGAAAAAATCTGTCAGGTGTGACGGTCATTTTCTCAATAGTGTAAATACAATGTTCGTGATACACACGAGAACACAGAGTGCAACTAAGGGTAACTGTCCCACTATTGCGGCACTTGTTATTTTTAGCGCAACGGCGCATAAATTTTATGGTTGGCCCAGCAATAGGGAAAGTTAAGTTCGTATATTCCGGGCACTGACATGAGTGACGACTTGTAACAGGGTCGGCGGTACCCCGGACCTTGGTAGGTCTGACACAATCGCTACACAATATAGCTGGTATACCCGCGGAGATAGCAGGTGGCTGGTTCCCGATCAACACTCGGTTTGTACATTCCATCATCCCGCGGAGGCGCGACACGAACGCAGTATTGCACACTAGCAAACTTCTGTCGGCGCAAGAAAGTCATTGGGTAGAAGTGCAGGGCATACACACAGCTTGCATGGTTGTATTTGTAACCCATTTTTTGTCTGGTTATTTACACGTCCACGGTCGTCGTGACACGAAAACCACGGGGCGGCAGTCATCCAGATCAGCTGTGTTCTTCGCCGGGTCGACAGACCTCACGGCCTGCGGCTGTCACCCTTCACGCGCGGCACGGGAGGGGGTGGAGGCGATAGAGACCGTCCGAGTGACGCGCGAACGCACACAGACACGGAGCAGATGTTTCACCCGGCTTCCTGTAGTTCGGAGAGGGGACGGGGGTGAAACTAGAGGGATGCTGTGGCGGACGTGCCGTCCTGTTCCAGCAGAATGGCGACTAGCCTCCCGGACCTGCTGTGGGTTAGCTGGTGATGGTGACGTCACAGCGTTGGTGGCCCGGGTCCCCATCGCTAAGCAGGGATAACCAAAATGGCCAGATAAGAAAAATAAGAGAGAAAAAATTGTTTAGGTCAGGGTTCATGCGTCAATAAGAAAATAAGTGTCGTCCATGTCATCTCAGAACCTTTAGCCTTGGGATTTAATTTGGTGGCAATAATATTATCAATGAGTTGTGGAATGATAGAAGAGTGAATCACTTGTGTGGCGCACACTATTTGTCGTTTTTTTAAAATAGTAATGATAACATGCTATATACAACAGGTGCTCAACGAAACAATACTGTATGTCCTTTGATAAATCACAGATAAATACGTGACATGAGCCGTTAGTGTCGCACTATGCGACAGAGGTGTGCGTGAAATTGCATGAAAAAAACCATGTAGGCCCTAAGCAGATGCAGCCCACAAACAAAAGAAAATCTCGTAGGATTGGTGTAACAAGTTTGTATGTTGATTTCTAGGGTATACATTACACAGAGAACGTTCACAACATGAAAATATATATATACAATAGGCTACCTTAGTTACGCTGGACATAGGACGATACCACGATTGAAAATAGCGAAGATACAGCATAAGAAACCAGACATAGGTTGTATTATTTACAACAGAACGATGTAACGAAAACAAAAGCCACACTAGTTAAGGGCGCCATATGACGCGACTTGGGGAAGCAGAGGGTCAGTTGTAAGTAAACTATGTCAGGGAAGGATGCGGAGAAAACCCTTTAGGCGCCAGTTTCGCTAATGTGAGGAGCTCGGCGAAACTCTAGCAGAACTCTTTTACCTCAGAGCTTGGTCGACGGCCATGTGGCTACCCCCTGCAGCGTCGCTGTTGCGTAGTAGTGACTAGCAATGCGTTGCGCCCTTGTTATGAATAGGGCGACGCCAAGATCACACTGTCAGCACTGTACATGAAGCGGCCGTGGCACGTCAAATAAAAAAAGTATACACGTATATAATTTTACTACAGATTTTAATGTATGCTTTGCTATTATACAGATCAACGGAAGTCACAACACAAGCGGACAACCGATGGCGTCACAGAGCGAACCTCCCGCACACGTGCACCCTTGAACGTCTGGGGCAGGAATGCCGACAAAGTAGCGGGACGCACTCTAGTAGCGCAGCATTGCCTGCCTAAACTTGCATACAGAACAGATATCAACTAAAATTGTAATACACACAATACACTCTCATTAAGAAAAATAAGTACAAAATAAATGACATGAGTAGAAAACTATAAACTAAAACAGATGCCATTGCAAGAGTTATGTTGGCACTACCGCAGAACACACGCCTCATGACTCTCACACTCATAGGGTTTCCCGGCAAACACATTAATTAAAGCAGGTGTGGCCACTAATTAATATATTCCCTATCTGCTGCACCCAATGCCAGCGTGAGTGAAAGGTTACTCGCTACACGTCTGCATGGTGTAACCTTTGGAGTAGCCTCGTCGGGTCGCGAGCACAGGACCTTCGCTCAGGAGGGCAGCAGAGCAAACGGTCTAGAATAGGAACGTGGACGGTGGTTCACGTCAGTAGCATATTAAAGTGTCTTGAATAGATACTGTTTTCATGGAATGAAATACCGTGGATAATGCAGGATGACTGTACAGAACATTCCTTTTAGTCTAGTATGAAATAATGACAATTATTGTTTTGAAGCTTTTTTACTTATTTATTTATTTCGTTGAATAACAGAAACAAAGTGCCAAGGTCCCCAAGACAACCCGCAATGGTCGCTAAATCATCTTTCTATAGCACTTTGTTTCTGTCATTCTGCCAAAAAATAAATAAAACAATTGAAAACATATTTAAATTATTTATTATTTATTTATGGTATGTAATGATGTTTAAAAAGTTCATGGATTTTTCTCTAAATAAAAAATGACATTTTATAAAAATGCTGCAAAGCCAAACTAGTTGCCAAATTTATCGAGTCTCGACTAAGTTTTTTAAGTTCATTTGGCTAAAATTTGCAATATGTTTTTAAAAAACTGCATCACAGGTTGCATTTTCCTGAGAGCATGCTGCATGTACAAAACAATAATTTGTTGGTAAAAGTATACATTTCTCCTACACACCTATTGTTGCATTACTGTTACAGGTACAGTTTTGTGCATTTTTCTGGTAAACAGTTCATTCTAGGTGCAACAATAGGACCTTTTTGTTCCTTACAATGCAGTGCTTGAATAGACACCTTTAATTACATTAAAAACCTAACAGGAAATTAATTTTACGCAATATTAAATTGGCAAGCCCTATTATTTTCATCAAAAAAGAGTGTTTAAAGGTTGAATTTTTTTACCAGCTAAAGATCTCAATAACACTTAACATCACCTACAGAATTGTAATTTAACTCCTAACTATTTTAGACAGTTTGACAAAATACAGTTTTTAAATTCCTTTTTCCAGGGCTGATACCTCCCATTGGCCTATTCACTTTTCTTGAAAGTGTCACATATTATGACCTCTTACTTTTCCAAAAGGAAATCACCTCCAAGACTCTCAACTATTAATTTCCTTACACCCCTGAATATTTATTGCTGTTTTCGCAGTCCTTCTCAATGACGTGACCTTATTCTAATAGTCTACGGTATCCCCTTACACTTTTAGAAGCTACATAAAAGCTATAAACAACAATGGTCTCAACAACTTCACGCAAAAATATTAGGGACTCAGGGACTATGCATGTTTAAAATAAGTACAAATTAAGGGACCCAAGTCAAATAAAGGGATCATTATATGTACCAAAAAAGTATGAAAAATTCCAAATCAACAGGCAACATAAGTAGAATTCAACATTTTGTGAATAATATTGTACATAACGATTTCCAGTATGCAACTGAACTGCACAGAGCACTGAGAAAGGATAAATATGAACTGTTTTGGAAACAGAGCACACTAATACTTGAAGGTTTCAGAGTAAAAAAAAATCTGCTATCTTCATCATGAGTTGGTCAACAGACTGCCTGAAGATGGCAGCTGCAAAAAAACTAAATACTGTATGACAATCACAAAAAACCATGTTATTTTCAATTTGGTTACAACACTTTTCATTTTGTCATTGAATGAGAAAAGAAAATGTACATAGGCATTAAATGTTAACTCAATTAATTCATGCTTACAGTATTAACATCAGTTTTTTATTTAATTTCAGAAACAACTTCCTTGAATTAGGAACCATCATGTTTTGTATGAATAACAATGGTTGTTTTTGTTTTCAGTCAGTATTCACAAACAATTAAACCGCTTAAAACACAAATAGCAAAATCACTTATAACCATAAACTTTTATAACTAGACAAAAAAATTGTTACTATTTGATACATGTTTATTTGGAAAAATTGAATTAATTTCACTCAAAAAATTACCTTTAGGCACCATTTGAGTAAAAAGGGACTTTTAGGAACCAAGCTGAAAAATAGAAATTTTTAAGGTGTTAAGATCCCTGTAAACAAGTGTGTGTAAGGAACAAGGGTTAGTGCAACTAGGGTGAAGTGTGTACTCTAGTGTGTCACTTAGGCATTACATGTACTAAAAACCCTCACAGCTTTGCTCCTACCATTACAGCCAATCAACTCACAGCTCCCCCTCCCAGGGGGTTTCACCAACAGCCTATCAAAACACACCTCTCTCTCTCTCTCTCCAAGGAGGTGTGGCCAACATCCAATCATAACACACCTTCCCTCAAATGGCGGATATGGGCAATCGCCAAGCATAGCACACTTCCCAATTCTAGTTGGAACTAAATTGAAAAAAAATAATAAAAACTTTTTAGCAAATCTAATATTTATACTGATAATAATATTAAAACTGCTAAAGTACTATAGTTACATATTTTCTGGAAAAAAAATTTTTTGAAAATTCTACTAAATGGTAAAAGATGATGTTGAGCGTCATTAATGAATGTTTTAGAAACATTTTGAAAAAGAAAATTCTTTGTTAAATTTTTGGGAACTCTGTTTTGCTATCTACACCAAAGACTCAAAGACTAGATTTTTTGTCAGAAACCTTTGTAGTTGCACTCACAACCAAAGTTTCAATACAGTCAGAAGAATTGTATAGGAATGCATACGTTACAGACATTATCCACACAGACCCACAACAACCACCCACTCGCTCGCTCTCGCTCATACACTTGCACGCCATGCATACACTGGCAAAAGAATTAATTTTCTACTGAAGTGTACAACAACGTTGTTAAATGTTAAAAGAATAGTGGACATAGTTGCAGTGGGGACAGTTGAGTTAAGATATTTCAACGGCTATAAACAGTAAAGCTTTTGAGAGGCGGTGATGGATGACATGAGGTTGATATGGAGCAGCGTCTGTAATGAAGGGCCGGGAAAAGGGAAGATACCTGAGAAAAGTAACTGAACTGCGGCATCGTACAGGCACGACTATCACATGTGAAAATCCGGTTCATTCTGCTGGGAGCTGAACCCGGATTACAATAATGCTGATAATAAAAAAATAGCGGGTGAAGCTGTGGCCGGGTGAAGCTGTGGCCGGGCAGCTGGTATAAAATATAACAGATTTTGCCTCCTACAACTCAAAGAACTACACAACATCCCAGCTGCCAAACAGTATAGTATGCAGCATCTTTGTGAATGAGCGGTAACAGAAAAGACCGAACTCTGGAAGGGGAGGAAGCCTGCCTGACCCTGCTCAATATTGTAGACAGATACCTAAAATATTTACAGTTAAAAAATAAAGTTTGTGGGGATGTCCAGTAGGTATGTTACTAAAAAAAACCAACATTTTCAGTAGGCTTACAGCACAGAATCTTTTACTCAAACATTTATAGCATTAAGTTAGTAGTAGTTAAATTGTATAAATTAAAGTCAGTATAAAAATAAAACTAGATTAAACACACCTTTTGCTATATTATATTTGTTTATTTGATTTGTTAATATTTATGTACATGCACCAATGTGTACAGGGGTACAAATTATATTTTGTAACCCACTCTCACCAATCAATATCAACAGTTATTTCATAATGGTTGTGACGGTAGCACATACGTTAACAACTTTCAAAACTGATTGCACTTAAATAACATATTTTGTAGAAAAATAAAAAGTAAGCAATGTGTAAACCTTATAAACTAAACTCAAACAAACAAACATCATTTGTTACAAGATGATGACTTTGTTTCGATTTTCGAATATGAGTGAGAGAGTGAGTGAGAGATTTTGATCAGCACTTAAAATTGAGGTCTTTAGAGCTGGTTAAGGGTGACATGTTGTAAGTATGGAGCTGGTGGAGAGAAAGGGTGGGGGAAACGGGAGATCCCCAAGAAAACCTGCCGACCAGTGGCATCGTCCGGCACGATTCCTACATGCGAAAATCCGAGGACCGACCCAGATGGGAATCTAACCCAGATTGCCTTGGTGTGAGGTGAGAGATCTCACCTCTCAGTCACCACTGCCCCTTTTTCGAATATGAGAAGTACTAAATATTGTTATGAATTTATTTACCTTGGCATATTCAGGCTCAATTGGAATGGAGGACATGATAAATTAAGTAAAATTGACTGACAGAGGGTATAACCCCATTGAAGAACGTGCTTTTAAATCTTATGAAACTAGCCATACAGTACACTCCCTATTTAATGCGGCTGTCTGGGAACATATCTTTTACCTGCGTTATTGCATAACCGCGATGTTTAGAAAAGATCAAGGTCAAATGGCAAAAACCCTACCTGTGCTCTAACGTGTCACTAAGCACTGTTCTGTTAATATACTATAGAGCCATAACTTGTTAAATCGTTCAGACCCTTCCTTTCAGAAATTTTTTAAAGTCATTTAGTATTAACAACATCCATGAAACGGAAACTGAAGACGTGAAAAGGGCAGATTTAGTACGGCACATACAATCTAGCAAGAGTGACTCTAGTACTACGTTTCCTAGGCAAAGCGTGTATTTATTCCACCAAATGATGTGTCAAGTTGCCGAGTGTGTGCTCTGCAGATGATAAGATTCCCCAACCTCTCGTTAAAGGTTGGGAGGCCACTACAAAAAAAAAACATTTCAGGGGCTTGTTTACTACCTCACTGCAAAATTGGTATAGTATGGTTCACGTAAACAAAGGACCACTGAATTCCTCAGCAAAGGTTAAAAATAAGCCAGCCACTTTACTCTTACTGTTTAATATTAAAACATAATTCCTAAGTTAAAAGATCAGCATATAATACAATACATGAACTACCCAATAATAATTTTCCTGTTACTTAAAGATGTAAGCAAACATTTGTACAGATGCCCAGTAACATACTAATTAATACAGTACAGTAGAACATGTTAAAAAATCAGAATGAAGTCACAGTTTGCATAAGCGCTCTACACTAAATGGGAAGATCCTGGAGTGTAACGTTAAAACGCTGTGTTATCTGTCCTGACTTGCACGCAGCGTCGCTGCCGAGTCCAATGACTCATGCTCTATATGCATGTTGTGCAACACATGCGCATTCTTGCCACTGCGGGATCGTGTTTCCACCTGCTCCAACCTGTGCAGGTGTCCACACCTTATTATCTCTCTTACCTCTCCCCCTACTAGAATCATACTTCAACTAACTACCCCACCCCACCCACCAGTACTACACCGCTCCCGCTCTTATCAATACGCAGCATGGAGTGGGACAGACTGTAAATAAAAAACTACTTTTAATTTTACATTTAAATTGTGGGGCTTTTACACACGTAATTAGGGTTCATTCTGTAAATAACAATCACGCAAATGTCTATTCTTTCTTTAAAAAAAGTCAGACATTTTTGTTTGCCGTAGAAATGCAGTGAGTATCCGTTTTGCATAATGCTTTGTTTAAGTTCGCCAGTGAAGCAACGGGACATGATTAGGTTCACTCTGTCTTTCCAACCATGAAATGACTTGATCAATATTGTTGATTACGTGCCTTACCCTTGGTACTTCAGTTTCGTCCACATCACTTTCACATTCGTCTTCATCACTATCATTCTTGTCCCGCACAGCTGCAATAATGTCTTGATCGTCGACTATCTCCGAAACAGGATCACTACTGTCACATTCAGCCCAGTTCACTAGGTCAACCGAAGTTATATTGGAGTCAACACTACTAAGCGCCGACTGTACATCGTTGACACAGAATCCCAAAAACGACTCATTACTGTCTAAGTTGTTCGTCTCGCTGTGGAAAAAGAAAACTTTTTCCAACAATGCTGAATGGTTGGTTGGGTAACACTTTGCCATGCTAGTCCCACGGAATACGCTACCCCCTTGAGGTTAAGCAATTTAAGATAAGCCTCCATGTCATCGTCAGAACTTACAATTGCCCTGAGAAGTCCTTGTCGATAGTGGGCTTTAAATGCTCTTACAATACCCTGGTCGAGGGGCTGGATCAGTGTGTAACGTTCGGGAAACCAACCCGACAAATATAAATACACAAAAATATAATACCCCCAGGGAGTCATGTCGGGACGAGGGTAGGGAGGGACATCTAACTCAAACAACAGAAGAACTGGAGTCAGAATGTCACAAGACAATGTATTAATAACAAATAT
The DNA here is from genome assembly GCA_003012365.1 of Medauroidea extradentata. NCBI lineage: Eukaryota > Metazoa > Arthropoda > Insecta > Phasmatodea > Phasmatidae > Medauroidea > Medauroidea extradentata. The sequence goes on from PNEQ01077974.1 coordinate 129,296, forward strand.
ACAATTTTACAGAGGGCACTTCAAAAGATACATATGAAAAGACATTCGGCGAAGGAAGGGACCTACCCGGAGGCATAAAGAACAAAGGAAGTTGCAGTTGCTTACCTAAGCTCAGGAGAGGGTGTGTCACGGTCGAGGCGTCATCGCTCACTAGCCTGGCACACGCCAGGCCAGTCCACGCCCACTCTGGATCGCGGGGAAGGAGGGAGCGGTGCGCGCGCAGGTGCGGAAGGGAGGGGAACCGAAGGGAGGAGAAGGGAAGGGGAGACGCTGACGTCACCAGTCACCAACACTGCGACTGGGCGAGCGGAGGCGGAGGCCCACAGCCTCAGGCACCGGCATGTAAGCCCAACTACCAGGGAATTTAGGGACCTTCACAACTCCCCCCCTCAAATCTTCCTTCTTCCAGGATGATTTCAAACAGTCTGGCACAGAGTAGTAGCAGTAGGGGGGGGGAGGGAGGCGATCAACAACCAGCGGCCGGAGTAACAGTTAAACCAAGTCCATCTTGCACGAAGACCACAATGGCCACCTTCCAACAGGAAGCTCCCACCTGAGCATTAGGCACTCCAAAGCAGTAGTGACCATCAAGGGAGGTCAAGCACTCCGAACTGCCGCATGTACACCAGACCAGGCTCGCCTCACTCTGGTACCATCATAAGGTGACAACTGCCAGCACTCCCCGAAGGTCAAGAAAACCGCTCCACACCAGTGGAGGAACATGAAACCAAGACTTAGAATCAAATAAGCCCCTTGTAATCACATCTAAGCCGACTAAAATAACATCGCCAATAAATATGTAATACTTAATAAATCACAGCCAAAATGGTTTACACAATAATTCACAACCAATCTAGAACAATATAGTTCACACAATAACAAAGATAATACCTGCATAATGACAACCATTAACAATACCACATTATAGCCAGATATTATTTAAACAATCAAAAACAACTCAATGTGCACTGACCCGAATTAGAACATAAATATAATATGCACGAGGCTGATGAAATACTACCCAGTGGATACATTACATAAAAAATATTCAAAACAATCAGCCAAATAATACTGTTCATCATGGCATATGCGTACACAATATAACAATGTTATTACCTTACTCTACCTTACCCTAGAGCGCTCTAACATAAAACTTAGTCTATCTTAACTCACTAATACAAAATATCCTAAAATAACTAACATTCCACATTCATTCCATGTCAGTTAATATTAACTACTTACATCACTAGCACTACACTGTTCAATACACTTCTCCTATTACACTAATGACAAACATAAAACACACACCAACACAAAACATGCCGGCGACAACATAACCACCTTACACAAACACCAACGAAGTGCTCTACACATAGACCGAACTACACCCGCTACCCGCCGGCTTAACTATGTTAGGGCAGCGCCCACTCCCGGCGGCACTGTTGAGAAGGTCCTCATAGTCATCAGTTTCTGGAACATTCTTGACATGACTGACGTGGGTCTTCCTCGTGATTTTTCCTGTAATAGGGTCTTGCAGAAGCAGGGTATTAGGCCCTAGTAATCGACACACCCGCAACGGTCCTACAAAGGGAGGCTGCAATTTACTGGTCGTCATAGCGGCACGTGAAGCCAGCACATAGGTCCGACAAAACACCATGTCCCCCACTGCAAAGTTAGCAGGAACCCGACCCATATTAACCCGCTCTTGCACCTGCCTCTTAGCTTCGACGAGATGACCAGCCACCTCATTAGACAACAATTTACGCTCAGCGTCAGACAAAGGAAGAGACAGGGAAGTGATGCCCCACACATTAAGCAATGGATGGATGAGATCCCGGCCGAGAAACACTCTGGCAGGGGAGGTCTTGGTAACCCCATGAATTGAGGAATTGAACCCTAGGGTTATGAGGTCAAGATCTTCATCCCACAATGCATGGTTGGTACTGTAAAGCGCGTGAGGGCAGTCTTTAAATTGTGGTTAAACCGCTCTACGGTATTTCCACAAGGATAGTAAGGGCTGCTCGTATATTGCCTAATTGCCCAACGGTGGCACATATCCCGAAACTCCCTAGCTCCAAAATACAGAGCATTATCACTGGCCAAGTCAACAGGAGCCCCAACCACGCTCCACATCTTATCCGACAGATGTCGTAAGATCGATTTGGCCGTCATATTCCTCATAGGGAGTAGAAATACAAATTTGTAAAATACATCCAAAACGATGAGAAGACACACATTTAATATCCGAGAACGAACTAGTGGACCAAACACGTCAATAAGAACTGTCTCCCAGGCAAAGGAGACTTCCTCCACAGTATACAATCTGACACGAGAGTTCTGCGATGGCTTTGCTCTGTTATAGTCGTGACACTTCGCTACGAAATTCTTCACATCTTTCATCATTCCTACCCAGAAGAACCGAGATACAATCTTCCGATATGTTCCTTCCCTACCTGAATGCCCACCAAATGCTGAGGCATGATAATAGGTGAGAATTTCCGACCTATAAATTTCCGGGACAACCACTTGACACCGACACCGACCTAGCCCCACAAAAAAAAAGCAAACCGTCTATTAGTCGGTACAGCGACTCTTCCCCCACGGCAATCCGACGCTCCAATTCACAACATTCCTCATCCGGTTCTTGAGCAGCCCTAAGTCCCTCATAGAAATTTGGAGCACAAGCAAAGGCATTACACGAGGAAATAAGTTCCTCTTCAGTATCAGGCGCGAAATCCTCAGCCGCAAACATTCTCGGCAACGTATCGGCAACAACATTGTCCCTTCCGGGAATATGCTTAATCTGGAAACGGAATCGAGTCAGACGATGCGCCCAGCGCCCAAGTTTCCCGAACTCTTGGGAATGGGACAGTAACCAAGTTATAGCCCGGTTGTCCGAAAACAGATCAAACTCTATAGTGTCCAAATAATCAGAGAATCTGGACGTCCCAAAGACACAAGCCAACGCCTCCTTCTCGTACACACTAAGTTTTCTTTCTGCGTTTGACATGAGGCTACTCGCATAAGCTACAGGGACAACAACCCCATCACGCAGCTGACCCAACGCCGCCCCCAGCGCCTCTGATGATGCGTCGACATGCAACACAAATCGGGCTTCAAAATTCGCAAGATGTAAAACCGGGCTTGATGCAAGAGATCTCTTCAAGCTTTTGAATGCTTGCTCCTGATCAACACCCCAAACAAATGGTTGGTCCTTTCGCTTTAATAGATTCAATGGGGCTGCCAACTCTGCGAACCTAGGAATGAACCTGGAGTAATGTCCCATCATACCCACAAATTTAGAGACCCCCTTCATAGAAATAGGGCGAGGAAAATTAACAATAGGTTCAACCTTCCCGGTATTCATTCTCAGCTGCCCTCTAGAAATTACACTACCCAAAAAGGGGATGGAATCCGAACACTAAATAACCTTGAGGGTATTCACTGTCAACTTAGCCTCCCTCTATCGCTGCAAAACCTCCCTCACATGCTCGACACGCTCCTCAACAGATTCACTGAAAATCACGATATCATCAAGATTGTTAAATACACATTTATATTTAAGTTCTGCTAACACATGATCCAAGACTCTAGATAGGGCTTGGGTTCCGAAGCATACTCCCATTGGTACACAATTAAATTCGTACAGGGCCCAGGGAGTGCAAAAGGAGGTAAACCTACGACTTTCCGGGTGAATTAAACACCGGTGAAAACTATGGTTTAAGTCTAGCAACGAGAATACTTTCGCCTTCCCCAGATGTTGCAAGGCGGTCTCAACCGTCGGCACGGGAAACAGGTCCATCCTAATAAATTTATTGACAGCAGTCATATTCGTAACCAGGCAATAACCCCTGCCACTCCCTTTCTTCACAAGAAAGGCCGGGCTCGCATACTCAGATATAGATGGTGATATTACACCATCTTTAAGTAACTTATCCACTATGTCTCTTAAAATTTGAAGCTTGGGCGGGGCGTAATTAATATGTCGTTGCAGAATAGGGACATCACTGCTGACAGTGAACCTATACGGTAATACGTCACAACGTCCAATCTTAGAGGTAATTCCATCAGCGAACTCGTTATCATCGCTTCAATTCGACTACGCGCATCTTCAGGTGTTGTAAATAGGCCAAAACCATGCCCTGGGAATACAGTCCTGTGCCTTGCTCTCAGGAGAACTTTCACTTCAGGGGTAAACGCAAAGGTCAATGTCCCCCTGCCCGGCATCTGTCACGGCCCTTGACTCTGAAAGATAATCTAACCCCAAAATTAGCTCGGCATACAAATCATCAAATGCCCAAAACAGCCGGGTACACGAAAAACGGCCAATCTTAAAGTGGAGTAGCACCCCACGGGTACACTTTACCACCCGCCCATCGGCCAAACACGCAACTACTTCACTGTCGTGTGCCTCTCCCTTAACAACAGAGGGATGTCTCTTAAATAATTCAGGAATGTCGACTTAACATACGAGTGAGACGAGCCAGTATCCACTAAACCCAAATGCACTTCGCCCCCCCGCTCAACCTCCACATAACATTCTTTAACTGCTTCCCTACGAGGCCTCTTAATCCTTCGCATCGGGATTACGTGGGCGGGCCACACCCGTTTCCCACAGGACAGTCTGCACGAAAATGGCCGGCATTTCCATATCGGAAACACCGCCGGTCTTGCCTCGTCAGTCGTGGCTGACGGCAAACCACCGCCCAATGGCCGAATCCAGCGCAATTGCTACACCTTTCCGGCCTCGTTCCTTCCTGGCCCACTTCACCCTGTGCCACCGCCAATCCAGACGGCACCGACATGCGCACACCATCACCCAGACGCACTCGATCACCTCCGGGCGCATTAACCCCCGACCTCGGCCTCGTTCCCTGCCTACATAGTCAACACAATCTAAATCAGCCCCCCGCTCAAACTCGACATTAAGGTCAATCTGTGCTGAAGCTCGACAGCAAGCTGATGAAGCTCACGCATAGTAGTTGGCTTCGGAAATAAGGCCCACAACACTTTCACATCCGGCCTAAGGTGGTCCAAAACCCGATTAATTAATTTGGATTCATCTTCAGTCATGTTCAAAGCACGAGCATAATTAAATACGGTCTGCACAAAGGCAGGAACCGACTTGTTCGCCCTTTGAAACCGATTCACCAACTCGCCCTTTACAGACTTCCTAAACTATAGGGGACCCAACTGATTCAAGCAATCGCTGCTTGAAATCCTCATAAGTACCCACCTGGGAAATTACTTCACTCAAAACGTCAGATGCAAGGCCCGATACTATCAGCAATAAAGCCTGCAGAAAAAACGAGTAAACCAACTGAGTAGCGTGTAAACGATCAATTTCAACTAAAAATTCCAATACCGCCCGAGGTTCAATTACCAATAACATCGGAACAAGGGCCAAACTCCCCAACAAGGTTGACTGCGCACCAGTCAATGGTCGCGTGACCGAAGGCACGCAATGACCGTACACGACGGCGCCGATACCCATTAAATTACCCACGTAGGCTTTAATCTCAACTCTGTAACTGTTTCTTCTGGCCGAAACTCAACATTTGCCTCAGTCAAATAAGCAGTCAATTCGAGGTATGACATGCGGGCGACAAACTCGACACCTTGCTCAGCCATGACGTCGCAACACAATCAAACTGTAGCTCTGTACTAAACAAATCAGCCGACTGAACCTCCCAAAATCTAATTCACCCCCGCCCGGGACGCAAACCCAGAGCAGAGTTATGCAGAGTTGTAACGTTCGGGAAACCTACCCGACAAATATAAATACACAAATATATAATACCCCCGGGGAGTCATGTTGGGACGAGGGTAGGGAGGGACATCTAACCCAAACAACAGAATAGCTGGAGTCAGAATGTCACAAGACAATGTATTAATAACAAATATACAATTTTACAGAGGGCACTTCAAAAGATACACATGAAAAGACGTTCGGCGAAGGAAGGGACCTACCCGGAGGCATAAAGAACAAAGGAAGTTGCAGTTGCTTACCTAAGCTCAGGAGAGGGTGTGTCACGGTCGAGGCGTCATCGCTCACTAGCCTGGCGCATGCTAGGCCAGTCCACACCCACTCGGGATCGTGGGGGAGGAGGGAGCGGTTCGCGCGCAGGCGCGGAAGGTTAGGGGAACAGAAGGGTGGAGAAGGGAAGGGGAGAAGCTGACGTCACCAGTCACCAACACTGCGGCGGGGCGATACCGACGGAGGCCCACAGCCTCAGGCACCGGCATGTCCAGCCCAACTACCAGGGAATTTAGAGTCCTTCACAAGTGCAGTGATATCTTTCGGCAAAAACGTAACTCTTATTTTTAGTTTCGTGACTGCAGCAAATCAGCAAATGGATGTTCTGGTGCTGTGGTCAAGTGTCAAAATAGCTTTTTCTTCGAGGTTGAATGACAGCAGGTGGCTTCTGACTGACAGAACAAACTCTTCATTAAACCACTTGGAAAATAACTCTGCCGTCATCCATGTATTTTTTGTGTGTACGTATGTAAACGGCAACGACTTCATGTTTACATGCTTAAAACATCTTGGACTTTGACTTTTTCCGATGCATAAACACCATACGAGATAGAGAAATAATGTACAGAGAAATCTTGTTAAGAATTTTTTTGTGTCATTTTCTACACCTAGCATGCCTAGTTTGCGAGTTACAATGCAAAATTACCATTATCTGCTCTCAGCCATTTATTTAGTACTCAATTATTATTTTTTGATGAGGGGACATGGACAAAGACTGTTAAAATGGCTGAAGTACAAGAAAGAACTGAGTTATGAGGAAAACACTGACTCGCTTCCTCAGAGCATTTGAGTAAGATTCTGTCTGAACAGAAGTTCTGAAAGGACATTATGGAATCCTACATTTTTCCCAGCAATATAGCTTTTATAAAGCATGATACAACTTCATTCAAATTCAGGCTTTTTTTTTCCCAAGTGATTGCCAGAGTTTACTGAACTTCTTGAGAACATCTACTTCAGGCAATGAACAAGCACTGACATAAATTACCAGCTTAAAAAAAAAAAAAAAACTTAAAAGGAAGTACGGTACCCTCTTTAATAGCGAATTCATTTCACATTTTATCATTAAATTTAACTTTAAAACATAGGTTGCGACTCAGATGTAGATTTTCAAAAACAAAAATTTGGCTTAAGTGTTACTTTCATTAATCATACTACATTACATAAACAGTAAGTCCTCTGTTTACATTCAAGTTGGAAACAACTTAAAATTGAGTCAGACCAGCCACCCAAAGCATACAGCTAAACACAAATCACTTTGGTCGGCCGGTGGTGCATGTCACCGCTCAAGTTTATCATGATGAACAGTGACATGACAGCGTGGGAAACAAGTCTAATGACTTAAGTAAAACCTATTAATTTGATTTTCCTTAGTTCAAAGTATCATAGTTTCCCAAAATTCAACAGAAAGGTTTGTGTGTTTTACAGTCTCACTAGTTTGTAATATGGCTAATTTGTAATTTGAAGCTTCTACGGCCCAGACAGCCATCACATACTAGTAATTCAAAGTTATTTTGATTAAACAAGTTGGTAAAATTTGCTTTCTGTGGGAAACTAAGAACCAGGCATGTCTGTGTGGATTTGGTCTATTATTGCACCTGTTAAAGATGTACTAACCTTGAGGCTTCTTTCCTGTGTTGGTGTGCATGTGGGTGGGTGGGTGTGTGTGTGTGCATGCATTTGTGCACAAGCGCATGCCTGAAAGAGTAAATGCAGGTGGGAGAGTAGGAGTGGCACAGCACGTGACAAACTGTGGATGTGCTATGATTATGGTGATCGTCTTAAGCTTGACAAAACAGTGGTGATAAGCCAACAAAAGCATGCAGAAGGTAATTAAAACAAAGAGCCAACAAAAAAAAGGTCAGAGGCTAAGCAGTTAAGCAAGTACACACTCAACCTTTCTTGCCATATGTCTGGAGTAAGACTAGCACTAAATTCATTACGTGCATTCGCACATCAGATATTGGTTGTTTTATTTTTGGAACTACTCCACTCCCCACCTCCCTTGCTTTGATGTCTGAGTTGCATCATGCTGCATGTCCCACCTTATATATATATATATACACACACACACATACATACATACACACACAATAAACTCCCGATTATCTGTGCACAGATTAACCGGTTTTTGGAATATACGAGTGGCTTTCAGTATGTTGGACATTGTAAAAATAAAAATTTTTTGAAAAAAATCTTTTTGGACGTAAAAGTGTCAACTCTTGCGTGCAAGAATGGATTAACGAGATCGCGAAAGAGTGGATTAACAGAATTTTGACATCATTTTTTCTCGTTTTTTACGTGCACCCCAGACATACTTTTATTTATTTTGGTGAAAAGGTTATGAAATATGTTACTCGTAGGTAAAATCCATTACTCATTACGGTATTCAAGTTAATTATGTATAAATTAATTTTTTTTACATTTTTATGTTAACAGATGTGTTATTTTCGGGTTATCTGTGTTTCCCGATTATCCGTGCATGGCGCAGCATCAATTAACACAGATAATCGGGAATTTACTGTGTATATATATATATATATATATATATATATATATATATACAGGGTGTAAGGAAATTAATGGCCGAAACTCCGGGAGGTGATTTCTCATGAAAAACTAAGTAAACTTTATATAGGACACTTTCAAGAAAAGTTATTATTAAGGGCAGAATAAGCCCTTGACATGAACCAGTCGTCCACGTATCTTGCTCAGACCGTTTGTCCTGCTACAATTCGCCCACTACCCTGGCATCAGGTACCACAGATGCAAATATGCTAATTATCGGCCGCACCGCTAATTAGTATATCTCCCGGGGCACCTCAGATATTAGCTAGGGTGAGTAAAAGTGCGCGAATGTGATACAGACAGGCAGAAATGCATTATTATATATATTTTTTTTCATTTAAATTTATGTCGTTGACAAGTTTCTTAATTTTATTATTGGATTGTTTTAAATTTACTAGTGCCCTAAATAATTTAATATGTCTTAACTGTTAATTTTATCAAGTGTATTCATTTGTTCACCATCACCACTTCATCTCATTTCGTTTTGTTGTGTTTTGGCGGGAGATGCTGCGCCCTCTGCGCGCCATCTCCCAGAAGCAGG
>PNEQ01077975.1:0-20970 GCA_003012365.1 Medauroidea extradentata
TATATATATATATATATATATATATATATATATATATATATATATATATAATAACATATTTATATAATGTATATACAAATGAATTTTTTTATTCGTTATTTTCACCCATCTAAAGTAAATTATCTTGGAAATGTTATATGTATTTATATATTTATATTACATTTTGGTAATTATGTGTTAGCGTGTACATTCCAGTGAGACCATACGTAGTTAAAGAAAAAATAAATTGATAATATAACCAAACTGAGAAATACTAAACAACTCAGCATTACAGGAAGTACTTTAATGAATATAATAAAAACCTTAGATTGCAGTACAGAGCTTATGGCGCGCGCTGTTGCCAGTACGCAGCCACGTTACGAAGTTCCGGAGATGCACTACTTCAGAATGTTGAGATTTCAAATGTTATATTATTTGTTATTCTAGTTGATATAACATTTTTATAGCATCACGTTTCAATATATGTATTTAATGACATTTTCTATTACTTTAAAATAATATACAATTCACATATTCAACCGATAATAATTCACTACATAAATTTTAACGGGCACTTCATTAAAAAATAATCGTTATCACACACACACACACACATACACACACACACACACACATATATATATATATATATATATATATATATATATATATATCATTACAGCTACTGCTGACGAAACCAAAGATTTATTCCATTTTAGTAGCGTCTGTCTGAAAACAAAAAACGTGGTTCGAGTAGTTGATGATTATGAAATTGATAATTCAACACCAATATTGAATGGGAACTGAATAATGTCTTTTTTGTCACTGTTATTGTCTGCTAAGAATACATTTATAGTGGGAGAGGAGGATGTTATTTATTTATTTGGACGTTTTTACATGCCCTCTAACAGCACAGGACCTTGGTAATTATTTTTATATCCTTAATTTGCTCGACTGATTACCGCTTGAATATACGTTAAAAGTTCAACTGCGATGCTTTTATTGTAGCGCAAGGTAAGTGGAATTGATATTAAAGTAACAAATTTCACGCTTTTCTTCTCAGAATTTCATAAGAGCGAAAAATAAAATAATTCAGTATGGCGATAGATGCCGAACCTTAAGAAACCATCCCAGCATTCGTTTGGAGAGATTTCGGAAAACCATGGAAAACAAATCAGTATGGTCGGAGGCGGATATCGAACCCAGGTCTTCCCGAATGCGAGTCGAGTGTTTTACCACTGCTTCACCATGCTCGGTTATCAAAATAAAGGAGAGTGTATTAATGTTCTGCCATGATGCCAACTTAGGCGTGTAACTCATTTCCACTACTTCTTTAATGATATATCTTAAGCTTAAACGAAAGCATATATAAAACATAGTTTACGAGTATTGTTTAAATTTTTTTACTATATATTATGTAGTATTTCTATACTTAAAGGTAAAGTTGAAGGTAATCGCGAATTTTCGCCAAACAAAAACTTACCGAAACCAGACTTTTTTTTGTCAAGGAAACAAATTATGCAACGTAGTAAAACATTATAAACAAATTGTACGAGAATTTAAATTTTATATTTGCTCTAATTTATGATTTTGAAAATAGTTACCATACAAGTAGTAGAAATGAAGGATCATTGCTCATAATTTGTTTACGGGAATTATTTATTGTTTGTCTTTACTTTATGATTTCAATTTTTCATGTTAGTTCGATGTACTGTGTTGCTATTGTTTCTTTCTATTAGCTTAAATTTTTTGTTTGGAACATCCTATTTCTTCTTAAGCTTCCTTAACGCGTTAATAGTATGTGAAAAATACTGGAATAAGATGAATACAATATTTCGTTCCCTTTCTCGTAACCTACCTATAAAAGGACTTTTTATTGTTTCGCCTTCCATACAAATAAATGTTAACAAAAATTACACGCATGAAATTTTGTTTCGAAATCAGTCACCATACCCAACGAATCGCTAGGTCGCGAGACACTGTAGTTTCGTTAATGAACCAGTTTAGGACACGGGACGAAGAGAACTGCTGTATAAAGGTAGCCTGTATCTTATTTCTTAACCTTTCCAGACATAACCGCATAATCAGCAAAGATAACGGGACGTTTTCCTCTTCAGCCAACACTTCGAGCGACACTCAGCTGTCAAATTTGTAAGGTGAACGCTCGCGTCGAGCGCGTGACAATTAAGTTATACGCCACACATTTCACAGCTATAAACTAGAGAACGGCTAAAACTATTGAGGTGGGGTTGCTTTTAAAAATATATTTTGCTCATTACGAACAACTTCCTCGCTTTATTCCCCTATCTAACTTGAATAACAAAAAAAGTTTCTCACTGACCAACTTTTTGATGTTTCAGTTTGTTAGAATGCGCACATAACGTTAGAAAAAAATTTCTGTACAACTAACGAAAAAAAAATTTACCTAAAGATTATTTCGTTGACGTCCAGATACATGAAATTACACATCATAAAATCCTGAATACGATCTTGCTTTTGATTCGTAAGTTATGATGTGATATATTTAAGGATGCGTGAAAACAGTGGCAAGTTCTAAATATGTGTTTTTTTAATTTTTTCAACCCCTTAAAATGTTGTAAATGATAAACCAAGTATATCACCCGATGCGCGTTTCGATACAGTACAATAAGCAAAAATTTTAAGATCGCAGTTCCAACGTGAAAATTTTAGGATTTTTGGCAACAGCGCGTACCGAAACAAGGACAGTGCTAATGGCAGTTACCGTGTGTTGAAAAGAGAGAGAGTGAATGTCCATATAATCCAGTACTGCAATCTAAGCGTGAGACGCTCTTTATAGAATACATGCTATTTCTGAGTGTACGTATATGTATGTATGCGTGTATTAATATACGTATGCGCCACAATAATAACTGTACACCACTGATTGTAAGCTATATTACACAATGCACATATGAAATCTAAATAAAACCAGCTGGATGTTGTGATCATATTTAAGTACACAAATTATTCGAATTTGAGAGAGATAGCTCATTCTTAGACGCAGTTACATCTTCTGAACTGATTTGAACAGACAAACAAATACTAAGATGGCAAATGAACCAAAAGAGTTCACGTCGTATGACAATCTCCGCCACATCGTGATCGTCATTGCTGTCGTCGATGTATGTCAGTGAACAAGATGCAAGATATTTTATCTGAAATAGCGCATCTCAGTGAATCTAAGAAAATAGGTTACAATATTGGGAATTGGTATGTTTTCCACCATATTGGATTAAAGATTTCAGTAATGCGTTTGTGATCTTGAACATATATCGTCTTCTAGCGACCCAATATCAAGTTTTATTTATTATTCGGGCTTTCTTACGTATCGTAGTTTAAGATTGTAACATTTTTGTCAATCTATAATATTTCTAATGTAAAAAGTAATAATAAAATAAAAGTCAGTTTTATAGCTTAATATGAACTGTTACCATCTTAGATTTGCATTCATGTGATTTTCGTTTATATTATGGCAAATAAATTCCCATTATATAACACTCCAACTAGAATTGCGACAGCCAAACCTGTATTAGGGACTTTGGTCTATATGGCATACCTGTTCTACTAGTGTTAGTAAATATCACCAATGTAAGAGGGTATTTTAAGAACGTGGTTAAAAGCATGCTTTTGAAGTAATATGCAGCGACTCAAAATTTAACTATCAGCCGAGAATTCGGTTGGGTTATTACTGTCGTGGGAAAGAGGTGACGTTAATTTCATTTTATGATCACATCAGGTTTACTAGTCCAACTTCTGTGTTTCGGCTCATCCTCTTCTCTTTAGACGACTATTATTAGAACGAGTAACGATTTAGTGTACACAAATTCTTCTAAATAGCACGCTTATAATTTCTGTCTTTCCTGAAATTATCAGCGAGGGTTGTTTTAATTCCTGCAATTTAGCCATCCTTTCGGTACATGTTTATACAAAACATAAAGTTCGATGTTCTGTATGAAACCGACAATACATAGGTGGCTACAAAGTATCTAGTACTGGAAAATTTTAAATGTATATATATATATATAAATAATATATATATTATAAATAGAACGTTGTTTCATTCCGATGAATGAATTTATATTGAAATTCTGTGTTGCTAAGAATAACATCAATGCAAATATAGTACCTGTATTTGTCATGAGTAAACATTCACAATTACTTTTTTTTATTAAATATAAACAATTTTCACACTTAAAACTATTTCACAAAGTAAACTATAATGATTCACTGAATTTCTGCATAATCTTGATAGTCGCCAGTTTATCAGCTCGAATAGTGAGTTACCAAAGTTCGCGTACTCTAGCTGTCAATACTCCTACAAATGTATAAACGTCATTAAGTTTGTTGATATAAATGGGGTTTGTTTGCTATAACCTTTACAGTAAATAATTATCGTGTTATTTATGATGGATTCTTGCAATGGGCGCAAGTTACAAACCAAAGAATTATTTTGAACATACACCATTGCAGCAAATGGTGCGTCAGAACTCAGTCTGCTAGTGCTCCTGAGACAGTGTATGTACCTGAAGTTTGAGACAGATTACAGTCTCTGAAACGTCGCATTTTGTTCTGTCGCAAGGAAACATTCATGTTCATCAGTTTATTCACTGTCTTACTGTCCACAGTTAATGTGTTATTTGTTTCGTTTTTTGTCGTTCCTTTTGTTTTGTCTGTTTGATGCTGTAATTATTTTTGTCTGTTGTTTCGTGCTTACAGACGTAATTCCTTTTGCCAAACAATCTGAGTTTTTTTCTGTTGGCTTGTTTTTTTTTTTTTTTTTTTTGGTGCTTGGGTGCTCGTTTTTGTTATTTTCTTGTAAATCACTGACTGAATTCCTTGTGGAATCGCATATTTTTACCTTTATTTGCCCGTCGCAAACAAGTTACTTAGTTGGTTCACTTGTCTGTTTGGTTATGTGTATACTCGGGTTTTCTGTAACACAATATTTGCTGCGATAGCGTATGTCCAAAATACTTCATTAGTTTATAAGGAATTTGCGGCTTGGCAAAAAATTCAATATGAAATAAAATACCGGCAGCATCACACCTCTTGTATATTTACTGGGATCATTGATGCTGTATCTATTAATAACTAGGCACCTAGAAACATTTGTATTTGGCAACACAAAATGTCTTAATTATTGGAATAATGTTGTTTAAGTAAGCGTGAAATTCAGTTAGTTCCTCTGTTTCTTAGTAATACACGGAAAGCATTTACTTAAGAATTTCCCACAAGAATCTTTATATTTGCTGTCACAACGCAGTGTTGAGCATAATGCAGGAATGACCTGGCTCCTTATGAGGATATCTAAAAAAATAAAATAACATATCCAGTGTAAAGAAGTAATACGTCATGTTTGTGCTGTGGTTCTGATTAATTTAAACATCAGAAACAAAAAATAAACTCTTTGCAGCTTTCAGGATGGAAGGATTCATGCATACACTTACACAGAGAAGCACTTATCCTTTATAAATTTTACACTGGCCACGTAAACAAACACTTCTTTTGTAAAACAGCAATGTTGGGAATCAGCAACTAATTTTGTAAAAAAAAATATCGTAAACGTGATGATTTGGAACGGGAATATACTACTATAAGTATAAACTTATTGCTTCAGCACTTTCACTGCCTTGAAGATACATAGTTGTCATTTTCACATATGATCAATATTTAATCGCTTTGGGTTTCTAACATTTCAGATTCAGTTTCAGATGATTTCGGTTCACTCAGTCTTTGCAACCATTTTATCACGACATGCTTCAAATAAAGCACAGAACGAAGAACACCGCTTTTCTAACTATATAGTTATAACTTTCTATATGGTCGTGCAATGTCTATATTTCTCTGCATAGTTTCCATATTTTAATATTTTGCACCAACTTTCACTTCCGAGCGTGTCCTAATATGTTTTCATCAGCGTTGCATGTTAATCCATGACTTGATATATTTATTTTACTCGTTATCTTTAACGCTCAATACGATATAGAAATATGTGATTTTGACAGTTGATCATTGCAGTTCCAGACAGTAAATTTACTTACTTTGATAATATTTGTTCGAAAAAAAATTAAGATTATAATATTTTAATTCCGGTTTATAAGGGAATACAAGTGATAAACACGGTCTTACGGTTCCAAAACAGTTAAACGTGTTATAATATTTCTCACGGACACGCTGAGGAAATATGTTGTCCAGCCACTTCTTTGTAATTATCCTATATTATGACTCGGTACTGAAACCAACTCAGGACGTAAGTTCGGCCTGCTCGCGATGTAAAAAGTGATGCTGTACAGTGCAAAATCTCCGAAGAATAAATTGCTTTCAAGAATTTGAAGGTACCAATGTTAAAGATCAAATCACAAACTAACCTTAAAAGTGAGAGCAAATATCTTTAAACATAGTTTGTGTTTTTAGACCTATGCATTATATAGGAATGGAAATTGTGATGCGTAAAATAAAATTTTAAATTTAATATTCTTACGTATGCATTCTTGTGGTCAAGTTTAGTTCGCTGGTCGGGAGAAGTTTACATATAAAAATGCAGCTAAACTGATGGAGTTATTTGAAATGCTTGTTATGAAATTTATCGAGTATTATATACATATTTTAGACCAATAACAAAAATTTAAAAATATACATTTCTTACGAAATTAGAAGGTATATTGAATTGTCAATTAATTGAATCTTTTTCCAGAGAAATTCAGTTTAAAAGATAAAATATTTACGAAAATTCACCGCTTTACACTTTCACCTCTTACACTGAATTTATCGCGCCGATTTCATCTAGATTGCGTGAAATCGTTTTCCTTTCGCATACACATTCGTACCAAATACATTGCGTAGACTTCGTAAGAAAAAAATCTCTTATCGCATTCGACTCCACTGCCTCGCAAGTAGGTCTTGCTCCATTTTTTTCTTGGTCTCTCTCTTTCTCACTCTCTCTCTCTCTCACTCTCTCTCTCTCTCTCTCTCTCTCTCTCTCAGCACCGTGAAATCAAACGCGAAGAGTTAAAATCTCCGAAAACTTCATCCAACTGCCTCGAGGAACGTACCTCGGAACGTAAGCTAACTTCCATGCCAGTTTCTTAAGTAAACTTCATTTCTTTTTCAACTTGGCAGATCTTTAGCACCGGCGGCTCTGTGCAGGCGAGTGCAGCACTGATGACTAGGGATTTCCGAAGACTATGACGCACACTTCTTTTGTTCATTTTTTCATAACCTACATATATTGCATGTGCACACTGCTTGCCTTAGGCACTGCACGAGTAATATTCAACATGTTATTGTTGAACATATTCAGCAGTTATGTTTAAACGATTATGATAACTGAACATGTTTTAGAGGATACACTATCTAACAAATTAAATGAGTGACATTAATAACGTTATCAAAAATGAATTTAAAATTTAGTACGTTTTACTACGAATACATCAAAACTAAAACGTCCAAAATGTTGTATTTATTATGTTGCGACTAAGCACAGTTTGTCCATCCTAGTATAACTTTAGACTAAATTGTGCCTTAGTTAACTAGTGTACGTAGCACAGATTTATTACATAGTGTGTTTCTCTCGAAACCACCAATAACACTGCAGAGAAGAAGATAATTTATTCAAAACCACGACTTCAATTGTAAACTAGAAGCAGCGACGATCAGAACATGTTTGGTTCCAATGTAGCAGTAACGTAAACTTAACGTTTTTTTTTTTTTTTTTTTTAATAATCAAATTCGTACATATCTACGCGTTAAGATTCTACTATACCCTTTATGTGCTAGTTCTAGGTTTTCAAGTCGTAATATTAATTTTACGTTATGAATAAAAAATGTGTTGTGGTTGAACCAATTTTATGTATATGTTCATTGACATTTTTGCGCTAAATTTACATTACTTGTAAAATGCTTTTGAGTAAAGAGCATAAGAAAAAATTAGTACACTATTTTCTCACACGGTTAAGCTTACACAATGGAGTTAATCGTAAAGCATATTTAGCGCAAAAATGTTATAGTATGTATACATTAAATGGGTTATACTTAAAGACAATTTCATGTTATGATCCAAAACAAATATTACGGCTTAAAAACCAATAACGTGTACATCAAGAGTATAGTGGAATCTAAAGGCAGCCATACGATTCTCGAGGTTTTTCGTTACCGTACAATGCCTTGGCTAGCAGCAGGGAACGCTTTTTTTTTTTTCAATGATTGTAATTCGCACGGCAGAGTGACCATTAATCGTTAATGAAACAGGCAAATACTTTGTAAACCATCTTTCTTGCCTGCATTTGAAACAATAAGTGAATAAATAGTGTGCGTACAACAATTTTCTGGAATAAATAACCGTAATTACTCTTAATTGTCCTTCGGTACTGTCCGGAAGATCCCTGTTGCATCGGTGACTGTTCGTGTTCTTAATATGCATCTGCTTATTAAGACGTATGTACAGTTGTTTTGTTTTATTAAGCGCGGCAGTCTATTTATACTGACTACGGCGCAGGGTTAATCACACGGTCCTAGTCAGTCTTCTTCAGGTTGAGGAAAAATACCTCGGCTAAAGGGGTATGCGAAGGGTATGTCGAGCGGACGGCTGGAAAACTAAATTTTCTATAAAATCTGAACTACTCATTGCAATTCTATAAATGTTTTTTTGCCGAGTAGATATTTTATCAGCGGACGTTTCTTTATGCAGCACTATGCAGTAGTGTGCTTCATTTTCGAGTAAAAATTTAAAAACAGATTATTTTTAGAAAAATAAGCGCTTGAAATCACAATATCTATAAAAATGGAAATCTGTAATATTTATAACATTTAATATAGAGTATCTAGGCCTCTGTAATAACCGTATTTTATAAATAATCGCGTTTTGATTTGAAAATCATTTTACTATCCGAAAATCTCTGCGCGAAATGTTTACTAATGTTAAAATTATTTTCAAATTCACACGCGGCTATCTTTTTTAGTTCAGTAATCATATTAAAAATGACAAAAATTACAGCTTTTCATTTTTGTAGATTTTGTAGTTTCAAGCCCTTATTTACCTTAAATATTTATTTTTTATTTTTTACTCGATAGACAAGCATACTACTGCATTGTGCTATATGCATAAACGTCCGCTTATAAAGTATCTGCTTAGTAAAGAAAATCTTATCGAATTTTGATGAGTAGTTCGGATTTTATGGACGATTGAGTATTCCAGTCGCCCGCTTGACATCGTACCTTTCCATACGCCTTAAATCACTCACACGTTCGCTAGCCTCACGACATCACGCCCGCCTTCCTCGGCGATCACCTCGCGAGTCCCTCTGATCTACTAAAATGGAGGCTTCTACCCAAAAAAGCGCTTTGTAAGACACCAGGCGATAGCAGCTCGTCTCCGAGGACAATACGATAACTCTGAGTAAGGGTTACTTCCGAACTGATTGTTTAATTATATTGCGATTTCACCATAATATAATGACGAAGGGGACAATGGACCTCTTGTCCGCTGAATCCTAAATTGGCATCTTCATTTATCCTGTTAGAGGTCAATGATATGAACCTTCTAACACCTAAATCACCTTTCTACCACCCAGGTTAACGTAAATAAGTTTATAATTTTGTTTTGAGGAACCGAAGTGAAGGTTTTTATCAAAAACACATTGAAAATAAATACGTAAATAAATAACCACTCTAGGCATAACCCAGTTTTTTTACAGAGTTAAGATTGCATACATAATATATCCACTGTAGTTGATCAACTAAAATTAAAATTTGCTGATTAGACCTATCTTCGGGTTTACACTCCCCTGTAAATTATACTTGGCCGACAAAAGTTCCCTTTCCGCGTCACAATTTGCATTGATAACATTACACATTAATTGATCACAAGATTCCTTATTTAATAATTATTAACAAATACTTTTAAATAATGCACAGTAGGGGCCCTCCGTAGACTCCGCCCTCTGGCCAGCAGCTTTCTCTTCCCCCTCCATTTCACTGGTTAGCTCCCTCCTGTGTTCTGCAACAAAACCATCACTGCTTGCTTCGCCTGTCGGCTAAATATTACATTTTTTTCTCTTTCTACAATTAACAGCTCTGACAATTACAATGAGGGTTTGAAAATATAGGTTGTTCAGCTAACGAAATGTTTTAACGTCACAGACGAGTAAATGGCGAGATTTTTGTCAGCACGTTAAGGGAGCATATAAGACAATTCTATTGTATTTTCAGTTTTTGAGCCATAACATTTATTCTGATTCTATTATTCAAACTTTCTCTTCGACAAAGCGTTGGATATATTCTTGGTAAACTGCTTGACATAAATACAAATTAAATCTTTAATTAATTTGTCATACAGAATCATTACAATTGAATTGTAGGAGTGATTCTACGTGCAAAAAATCTATGAAATATTGAAATATTATTTATGTTAAGAAGTTTACTAAGAATAGCTTAACTCTACGCTTTGTCGAAGAGAAAACTTCGATAATACAATTTGAATAACTGTTATTGCTCAAAACTGAAAAAAAAAAAAAAAAAAAAAACTATTAAATTATTTAACGCTCAACCACGTCTACACACTAAGAAAACACTAAAAATGTTCAGTGAATACGAGCTACTGCTAAGTACCTTTCCCTCAATAGTAATTATTTTGGATAAGAGTGAAAATAAAATGTATGTTATTTTCTTTGTGGAAATATCACCTTCTACGTAAAGCTTATCTCTTAAAAGCTACACTGAACTGTTTCATTTTTAACACGGTTTATTTTCGAACATAACTTTACAGTTTGAACAAAAATATTCTGTGTGGCAAATTTATTTTGTAGTTTTGATATCTAAAAAAATTGTGTTGTGATAAAGAAACTTTTTTAGAATCTAAAGCGCTGGTAAGGTGTGATATGAGGTGATATGGAGCACCGATGGAACGCAAAGTCGGAAAAAGCAGGAGTGGTCCGAGAAACCTGGCTGGCCAACTATATCATCTGCTACGTTTCTGTTTGTACGGCCAAAATTATAAATTACCTTAAAACTTAATAATTTTAAGTCGTTATGTTTATATCGGCTGTGTATAATTGTTATTCTTCCAATAAACGCTAATTATTGTTCCATAGAAATGGTTTGTCGATTTATTTCTTTAAACATATCCGTTAGATAGTACACGTAATTAACAAGAATTGAACACAATAGACTTAATTAAATTCAAATAATTCTATGCATGATTCAGTAATATTTTTATTGGAAACTTGGCTTTTACAATTTGAGGGGAACACACTATATTTATTTGAAACTTGTTCATTTAATTATGAGCAATTTAACAGTTTTAATAGTTTTTTCGAGTACCGTACCTTTTTAGACCCAGCGAATTCAACATTTTATTTCAGAAATTTTTGCCACAATGTAAAAATGGAAAAACAACAGCGAACTTGTATGTTTGTAAAGTAGGGTTGCTTTTTTTCACTGTTTTCCGTTCGTATATTTCAGTTAAAATTAAATTCGTGTAATTTTATAGTAATTATGAATGAATGGTAAAATTTTTTTATATTGGCATGCAAGTTATCTTTACATTAAACTCTGCCATAAAAGCCACACTTTGGATATTAATTAAATTCCAGAAAAAGCAAGAAATAAATGTCATGTAATGTGTACGCGGATTTTAAATCATACTCCGTACGACGCATAAAAACCAACTGAATACTATTCAGAAAATGTATATTTACTTATAAATAAAATGAACGCAAAACTTATCTGCGTTGCCACTCCCAAGAACGAAACTTTTCCCAGCTAGATGTAAGGTTAGCAATAAGTAACATCTCAGCTCTCCTTTCTGTGAAGTTCCGCACGGAGCAGCACGGAGATGCTTCTTGCAGTGCCCCGACAGAACCAACACTTTCTTCGCTTGGCTCGCACCACCCCGAGCTCCGGAGTTATGTGAGGAGTTGTCTTCCAGATGAGGGGCTGCTGAAGACTTCTTAACGTGAAGTTACGAGGGGTCAGCCCTCCCGGGAACATCGTACCCGGCTAAATTAAGGTTTGCGGCGGACCGGTCTGAGAACACGCGACCAGGAACTGTTGCTGCTCTCTAGCGTCGAGCAACTGAACCACTACGGCAGGGAGGAAGTTTCCAGTTCGTGGAGAGCCGTTCGATGAGGCGCTTCCTCCTGTTTAGCTACCACCAGCGGGTACGCGGTACAGCCAGAGATGAGAGGAAATTATAGATGGGGCATTCGCAGCCTATATAGTGGTGTTGCTTACGCTATTTCTACATTACACGAGATTCAAGAGGTGGCCCTAACGGCGTAGGTCCAAGAATAGTCGCTAGAGTATGCTCCTCTATACATGGTAGAATAATAACGTAGGTAAGGTTAATTCTACTCCAGATTAAAAAAAAAAAAAATGTGTTTTCATATAAGAGAGTTGGCACAGTGAACGTTTCTGCCGCTAGTTTCGCTGCAATCGCTAAGGGACCAGAAAAATACAAACACTATTGTAAAATTAAATTTAAATATGCTTGGAAATGACATAAGTCTTTTAACTTCATTTTAAAGTGAAAATATACCAATTTTACGTTTTAAATTATACACTCTATGTAATTTTAAAAAAAATCTGGAGCGCTTCTGTGATTAGTCAGTTTGCACCGACTAGCGATACCAGGGCTCCCCCGTGCAAAACTTTTAATGCTGATCTTTTTAACCTGTAGTGGAATTAACCTTAGCATAGGCAATGAAACACAGGCATGTAGGCATGCTAACTTGTTCACGAAATTCGCAATTTACCTACATCGAAATATATATATATTAGTTGATGAGTTTAAAAAACGTAATGTATTGAAGTTGTAAATTTAGAACACTTGACGAAGTCATCACAAGTAGCCCATACAGCGAGGAGTGAAAAGTGTTAACAGATTGCCAAACAGTGGTAATAAAAGTAATTAGTTGAGAGATCTAGCGGTCAGGACTTGAACCTCGTAACCCACCCCACATTGTGAAGTTTGAGAAGTACTTCTGTGTCCCGGCCTGTAGTAATAGTATAGGCAACGACAAAATCAAGCTGACTTTGTTTGTTCATGTAACATTATGGCGGCGTGAAATCAGCTGTTCCTCTATGTGTACTGAGAAGTGAAGTTATGGTTGGAAAATCCACCTTATAGTGTATGTAGAACAGTTATGACAGGTGGTTGACAATGAACTAAGAACTATTAAATTGAACTTCTGAAAATGAAATCACGTCTGTATATAACTCATAATTAAGAATGGCTGCATTATTCTTTGTACGGTTGGCAGCCAAATAGTTCTACATATTTTCTAATTTAAACTATATATATTTTTTTACTATCATCTAGTTGAATGTGTTGGTTTTTGAACTTATACATTTCGTAGGCAGCTGTTTTAGGTATCTACTGACTGTACTATTTAACTTGCTAGACGCGCTATTTAAAACCTCTTCATGCATGGCGGTGTCAAATGACACCACAGTATCTTATTCCTTAAAAAAAAAAAAAAAGCACGAAGCAGAAAGATCCAAGAACGCATGGCGACGTCGCTTGACAACACCATGTAGTTTTCCTGCCGCGCCAGAGATAGCTGCACATATCTTAACCTTCCCAGCGGAATCGCAGTGAGGCGTGTGTTGTCATGGAGCTGTGTTGCTGTTTTTGAATGAATGAAGAATTTTTTCAGACATCGATGTGCATTTTAGAAGTAAGTAAAAATTTGTTTGCCATGCATACGAGTGTAAATATACATTCTGCAATATTTAATCACACAAATTTTTATTTTGTGATATAAATAACGAGAAAATCTTTGATGGTGGCATATGCCACCACCATGCCAAAAAAAGGAACATATTAGTAAAACTACTGTCTAATGTTTTATTGTACATACTTTTTTGAAATTATTTATGTTACTACTAAAGTAATGTTTTGTTATTATACGTATGGTGTTAAAATATGTTTTACGCCAATTATGGCACGGAGACACATGACTGATGATGAGGCTTTGAATTATTTATTTTCACTTGGAGACGCAGAAATCCCATCTGGATCCGAAGCTAGTTTCTGCAGTGATGATAATGGTGATGTCTGTGGTGTAAGGCAAGACCGTTCAGGTATTTATAATTATGATAATGAATCTACACAAATACCAAATTTGAGAAGGCCTAATGCTGTCGTTTCCCACACAAACGTGGTAGTACCTCCCGCTCCGCCAGCTGCAGACCTAGCTAGTGAAAATGTTGTATGGCATGCTGGAAGAGATAATGCTTTCAGTGGTAACTGTTCTCCCTCCAGTATTTATTGGTAGTCACACCGTAAATGTTGAAGAATATTTCCCCTATGATTTTTTTTTTTTTTTTTTTAATTTTTCTTCCCATATCATTTGGTTGAAACAATTGTATTTGAGACGAATCAGTATGCTTTCCTGTGTGGAAAACATATTTCACGGAGACGAAAAAAGAAATCCCAATCTTTATTGGCATAAATATTATTATGACTTACGTTCCTTACCCAAGTGTAAGAATTAACTAGTGTTATATTCAGGGCATGCAGTTTGATATAATATGCAATGCAATGTCCCTGAATCGCTTTGAGGCAATCAAACGTTTTCTCCATTTTGTGAACAACGAGTCTAAGCTAAATGATGAAACTTCGGATCGTTTCTGGAAGTTGGCCCCAGTCATAACTGCCCTACACAATTCATTTCATGGGGGCCAGACCCCTGAAGAACACCTTTCAATCGATGAGATGATCATATCTTTCAATGGAAGGAGTAAAATTAAACAATATAAATGAGGAAAGCCAAGATGATGGGGTTTCAAGGTCTGGGTTACAGAAAGTTCTTCTGGATACATACAGTGTTTCGAATTTTACAGTGGGAAAGATAAGAATATCCGCAGCAATTTAGGCCCAGTTGGTGATACTCTACTGAGATTGTGTCATGATATCAAAGGCAAGAACCACAAGTGGTTTGTAGATAATTTGTTGACAAGTCTGCCACTGATTCGCAAGTTAAGGTGTGATGACATTTTAGTGTTGGGGACCCTCAGAATGAATATAAGAGCTCCAGGAGTGGCAACAAAATTAGTTCCAGGAAAACTTCTACAAAGAGGGAGTAACACAATAGCTACTTCTGATGACAACATTACTATAGTTAGGTGGATGGACAACAAGGAAGTTCACAAAATTTCTTCTTTTGCTGGAGCGCAACCCGAAAGCGAGGCACAAAGATGGGACCGTAAAGCAAAAACCATTGCGGTGATACCATTCTCTATTGGAGAATACAGCACTCACATGGCAGGGGTCGACTTCGCCGACAGGATGATCGCTCATTACCCACATGGATTCAAGTCAAAGAAATGATACTTACGGTTTTTTTTTTTTTTTTTTTTTTTTCATCTTCTGAACATGGCATTGGTGAATGCCTGTCTATCATACAAGGAAGCTAAATATGACCAAATGCCATTTGTGACCTTCAAAGCATCTGTAGCACACACACTTATTGCCCTTGGTACTACCGAAGTAAAGAAAAGAGGTCGGCACCAACCACAATCATTCCCCAAGTTCGATTTGATGGTTATGAATACTGGCCAAAGAAAGCTGAAGGACGTGAAATGAGATGTCGTGATAATATGTGCAAGAAGAGGACACGCTACATCTGTATGAAGTGCCAGGTTGCTGTTTGCCCAGATTGCATGCATAGTTTCCATACACAATAAAATGTTATTTCTAGTATGAAAATGACATGACTTACTGAAATGTATGATTTCTGAAAAAGTTGGACATACATATTTTTAGTTGAAGGTACTACGTTTTTCAGCTAATGTTACTTTATTCGTGTTGTATTTTGTCAACCTTTTATCATGTGATTTTATGTCAGCTGCTAGTGTGTGACTATTCATGTAACTTTATGTCAGCTACTAAATGTTACAGTTTTGTGTTACCTTGAAGTTTTTCTGTATCCACCGTGCTATGTTGTTGTAATTTCTGGGTCTGTGCCGGGACAACTGCAACTTTTTGTTTGTTCTAGATGGTTCCCGATTTCTAAGTTTTCTGTTCCTGTGGAATTTGCTTGATTTTTTTTTTTTTTTTGTGTGTGTTTGATTGATATTAGTTCTTGGCCTTTATAGCTGGTGGCCGTGTTAAAAAAAATTTGTTATCTTTCATCAGCTGCTAGTGTTATTTTTTCATGTATTCTTACGTCAACTTGTCAACTGCTAATGTACTTCTATTCATGTTATCTTGTGTCAGCTACTAATGTTACATTATTTTTATTTTATCTCTGATTTTTTGTGCTGTGTGTTGTTACAATTTTGTATGTTTTTCATCACGCATATTCAACAGTGTCCAGCTAATGTTTTATTGTCTACCAAAAAAAAAAGACTCAACATGTAGCTTTAAGACTCAGCTGAATGAGTGGTACTCAACATGTAGCTTCAAGACTAAGCTTAATGAATGTTTTTCGTCGTGTAGCCTATATTATGAAGCCATGTACAAAATCATTGTAACGGAAAATGTCACCACCATGCACCTCGTACACCAGATAATGTCCATAACAAGTTACGATGAATTTGAAACATGTATTTGCAATTATAAATAGCCGAGTGTGACTGAGACATACTGTATAATTGAGTGCATTAATGCATGGTGGTGGCAAATGACAACACATCAATAAATCATAAATTATTAATAAATTTTTTTTTGAAAAAATTATTTATATTATTTTTCTAACAGTACTTTGTAAAAAAAGAGGTGTTGATTTTTGTTCATGAAATGTAATATTTCATACATGAAGATGTTAAATATGAACGTAATTTTACCACTCTGTGGGTACGCACGATGATTTGTGCTATAGTTTAAAACTACACCGAGCGAGTCAAGTACATTGTTTAATTAAAGCAAAGATATTAAAATTTAAAAAGCAAACCAAGCCGCAAGCCTTTCTGCACAGCGAATAATTATGTACTTTTCTTTATAATTTTAATGATATTAATGAGTATTTTCCATGTTGTTTTGTCCGGTTTTACATTTAACTAGCTCTAACTTCAAAGACAGATTTATATAGTTTTACGATCAATTTAACACGTGAAATATACTAGTAACTAGCATAGATTGCCGGCTTTCTAGGGCATTGTCTTTTTTTTTTTTTATTTTTTTTTTTTTTTTTAGCTTCTGGTGTTGAGCCGAATCTTGTGTTGCTTCTTGGACGACGATTCGGCAATCCTAGCAGCTGCTTTACACAGGTCAATGCAGGATTAGACTGATCCTACAATCCTACATCGATCATCGACCTGAGGTCAACGAAGTAACACAATACGTGGCTCAATCCTAGAAGCCAAGAAAATACTGGTAACCAATCTGACTGAAAATATTAATTTTACAGGACTTTAACAATTATTATTAGTCGTGGCACGCAAATATTACTACTATGTAAACTAACTGTAAAATATAACAGACACGTAAAAATTTTTTTTCATCAAAAATTTCCTTCAGATAAAATGTTAAGTTACTCTCGCTACGGAATGTACTATATGTAGCCTGTCAGCTATAATTTACATTGAAATGTCTGGTTTTCCAGACATAAGAAATTTGAGCTTGTTTATCCTTAATGAACTGTAAAATAGTATACAGAAGTACATATATTAAAATCAGAGAGATATATTATTTCACTTAAATCACCTCAGTTCACAGTCGGTACCTAAAACTCCAGATAAATCTGACTGAAATGTCGCTTATTTATTAATTAAGCTCTTCGATACCCTGACAACGCTGCTTTCGTTGATAAATATGTTTAATTTCATCAAATATTAAATGTTTGCATGTAATACACACTACAAAAGGAATATTTATTTTTGTTTCGTGGGTTCGTTAAAAATATTAATGGTCGAATGTAGTAATGCAAATGTTCATAGTTATAATTTAAGCGTTAGAAGTTGGTAAGCACTGGAGTTGAATATGATTACATAATCACGTACATTAGCAAATGCTCTTCCTGGAAATACCTCCAGAAATTAATGACGTTTCTAATTAACTACTTTCTGCAGTTACATACATTTCTCTAAAATCTGAAAGAGCAGAAGTCTCGCAGTCTCATTCTGGAGGCTTCCCTAAATACATATCTCCAGGCAGTATTGGGATTCTATCTTTTCATTCAGCTTGGCGTCTGTTATGCTCTATTTTATTTTGCTCGCGAATTCGTTCGCGTTCTTTTTAATGTAATGTATCTTTGAGCATGCGTATGTTCAATGTAATATTCTAAGATACATTGACTAATTAATTATTTGTATTTACAATATATTATAAAACTAATTTTTTATAAAAATATTAGAAATTAAAGTATTTCGTAAAAGTTTTAAACATACTTTTGGTCCATTAAATTCCACGCTATAAATTATATTAATACTATTCATAATGTTGAACGTAGTTAAGTGTGGTAGGATTAGATTTATTCTGTAAAAATAATTTGTTAATCATTTTTTTATTTTAAATGTTGAATAATCACGTTAAGGGCCATTTAGAAACATTTCGAAAATAATTCATATTTTGAGCACCCAGTTCTGCCCTATGGCCAGTCTTGCTCCCCCCCCTCTTCCCAAGCACAAATAAATAAGTAAATATATCTCTAAACATATAAAATACAGTGTCCTGACACACTCACACACTCATCAATGCACAGCCCAAACCGCTGGACCTAGAACCATGAATTTTTGAGGGAAGCTTCCCCTTGGCCCGTAGACACCCACTAAGAATGGATTTTTCGAAATTCGATAACTGAGGGGGTGAAAATGGGTGAAATGTTTTTTCCGAAGAAACGTCGATAGAGCTCGAACCCAACTGCCTATCATTGTGAATTTTTACTTTAATAGAACTCTCATAAAAATGCATATTAGCCATTTTAAGGATTTTTCGAAATTCAATGCTTAAGGGGGTGAAAAGACCTTAAATATGAATCCAATCAACTACCGATATCTGTCGAACCCTTCGGGGTATAGAGTTGGTATTCACTTCAAAATATTTCTTACGTTAATTCCCAAAAAGCAGTTTTACGTTTTTTTTTTTAAATTCGACCCCCAAGCAGTAAAAACGGGCAAAATGGGTTATTTATTAATCGTCTATATTTGTGGAACACAGTTGCTTATCGTCGTGATTTTTACTTAAATTGGTTACTTATACAAGTATCTATGACAGGACACGGAGACGTTTCGAAATTCTTTAATTAAGGGGGTCAACAAATGTTAAATGTGTTTTCGATTATTCCTCTATGTCTATCGAACCAATCGAGATATTGAAGTTTTCTTTGCTTTATATTGATGCTTCTGTAAATATGCCAAGTACGATTAAATATATTATCCGAATTCGGCCCCAAAGAGGTTAAAAAAGGGCAAATATACTTTCGATTCACAATCGATATATATCGATTCCATTGATATTTATACAGCGATGTTATTTTTGTTTCAGATTGATGCTTACTCAAATACCTGAAAAGCACTTTCAAGAATTTTCGAAATTCTGTACCTAAGGACGTGAATATGTGTTCAAATTATGTAATGTATTTTTAATTAATCATCTATATATCTTTAACCCAACGGGCTATTGTCGTGTTCTTCCCGTTCAAGAGACACCATTTAAGTATTATAGAGGGTAATTCAAGGGTTTTTCAATTCCCTCTCTTAGGAGGTGAGAAGACCTGTAATGTGTTTTAGATGTCTGCTTCAGTTCACAAATGTTCTTGTAGGCTAACCTACGGGTCAGAGAACCGGCGAATTTTTCCAGTCTCTACCAATTATTACCACGTTATCCACATTTATTATAAATTTACTGTATCTAGTTTCCTTAACGAAATTGAGCAACACAACATACTTACAGCATATACCAAACTCGTTATAATCTGTTGTAAATGAAATGTATCATCTAACACTAGGCAAGAGAGCGACATGCCGCACAATAAAATCACTAATACTGTCAGCTGTGCTTAGTCCCATTTCTCGGATCTATCTACTCGCTGCATGGCAGAAGACTGTGAGATAATATTGTTGATTATGGCACCCTGTTTCGTTTCTCCACACAATGATTTACAACAAGACACGTGTCTGTGAAAATTAGTCAGAAACATGCAATTAAACGGAAAATTAATATTCAGACAAAACCCTGCAGACACACACACATCCACACTTTTTTTATTTAAGATTTTATGTTTCACACTTGAGAGAGTCATAACAGCAAGACATAAATTTACATACATAGGAATGCGGATTTAATCAGTCGTACATTAAGTTGGCATAAACATACTGGTGTTTCCTGCAGTGGACTTAATAAACAATGAAAGCCATGAATATGACTTTTTCAGCGACATATACCAAAGCACATATAATAATATTTTAGTATATTTTAGTGAATTTAATTTTTATCAGGTAAGACTTTCTGCTCTTTAGTTATGGTCCGACATATTTTGACGTGAGATGCATTGTTTTCTGCTTATTACCGTTTAAAATTTTGTAACCTTTGACACATCCAGTATAATGAATATATCATTACTTTTTAGCCGAAAGAAGTACGTTTTTAATGCAATATGAGACACGTGGTTGTTTTTCTTTAATTTTGTTCTCCGTAGTTTTTGGCATACGATGTGGAGCTTCGGTTTTATTGTACTCTGGCCTTTTCGGGACAAATTCTGAAAGAACAAATGCTGATTTTATGCGAATTAGCATGGAATTACAATATTTTACAGGAGAATCAAGGCACTTTACTTGTTGATCTGAAATATGTGGCTGTAAAGTGCGCCATTTTTCGATTTATTTCACAATTTCATATTTTCTGGAGACTAATCCAGAAAAAAAGAAGAAGTCATGAGGGGATTTTCGTTAATTTTGGATATGTTATTTTAAATATTATGCTCTTTAATTTTTGTCCCTACATGTTTTGTCTTGAGATGCACCGTTTTCGAGTTATTAACTTTTTCCGCATTTTTCCGGAACAAATTCCGAAAAAAAAAAAAAAAAGTTAAA
>PNEQ01077975.1:30550-103508 GCA_003012365.1 Medauroidea extradentata
TGACCAGGACCACGAGAGCACGCCAATGCCGTGCTCTTGTCCAGTGTTAAAAGTTCCATAAGGGATGACGCAATTCGTTCGTGCGCATGCGCAAGAGAGCCGAAGCCAGCAGCCAGAACAGCAAGTCTCGTGCACAGATCCGCGTTGAACACTACAGCGTTGCAATATCGCAGCAAACGGAAAAATAAAACATACGTTCATAAAAGATGTTAACAACACAACATGAGTATCTGCGTTTAGATGCCATTGGTAATAGTAGATAAACAGAAACTTTTTAAAACATTAAAAAATAAAGAAATGTTCTGTAGAAAACTGGGTGTGCACGTGCACCTGTGCACTTTAACACCGGCCGCTACTGACCAGTACACATGTTTACATGGTTGTTCTATGCATCTTGACAGATTCGATCTCGATTGTTGGTAGTGTCATAACATTTTAATTCCTGTCGACAAAATGCCGTGTTAGATAAGCTCAACAAGGCTTCATCGCACATTCTTCACTCTTCTCATTTCGTCGGGCATCACAACATTTACTGAAAGTCTTATAGTAATATCAGCAAGGATATCTTAATGTTGACGAATTTTATGAGCTCCACATACTTTGGTCTTGACTAGATGATGATACCACCATTGCGACATTCCTCGTAGAGGAAGGTTCCAGTATATTACAAGCTTGTACCATCGTTAAATCTTGTTGCTTTGCAGGTAGAGTTACTTGCCCTTGACATATTTTAATTGTATTTTTAAATTATTTGTAGATAAAACACTCAATTACACTTATCACAGCGTTATACAGTGTGAGAAGGGTTCGTCATACATTTGTGCCTTGTATGCCTTCTTTCATCGTAGGCAAATACAAATATCTTGTTGCAGTAGTTGCACGAGTGTCTAGTATCCGGTTCTCGCTAATTTTCAGCAGAAAACTGATAATGTTGTGGAGAAAACTCTGTGGACTCAGTTCACTCAAGAAATGGCTTTGGCGATGATGATTCTGACTTACTGGTTGAAATCGCAGGAAAATCCATAGTAGTTATTGGCTCAGGAGCAGCCGATGGAATAACCAGTATAGCGGAAGTATTCGGGGACGACATTGGTGTCTCCGTCCGGAGAAGTCTATAGCTCCTTCCGAATTAATAAATCAAGTAATGACATTGGAAAGGTGTCGTCAATTGCCGCATCGCTCATGTTGATATATCAAGGACCTTCAGATGCCAAGCGATGTTCTTTCCTATATTGCCACTAACAAACTAATAGCCTATTGTGGCCAGCTAGCTTATACGACGTGGACTTTGTTCAGTTAAGGCACTCTACCAATCTGCAGCAAACAAAAAAAAGTAATCTCAACCAGCCAATAAGATGAGCACACACGCATATATGTGTAAACGGTAGATTCAGCACTTTCGGGAGAGCTAGAATATCTGCCGTAATATCACCAAACATTGTGTGACTTTAGCTTTGTTTCTAACTCGTGCGCCTGCACGGTGTCCGGTAACATCCGACCAAGTGCATATTACTGTGCTGTCGGGGGAGACTGTGGGAAGTGCAGAGCAAGCACTTTCACGTCGTGTGGTCACTACATGATGCAACCCACCACTGTATGTCGTCCGGTTACATCCGGTCCTGCAGCTGCACCGTGTCAGCCCTGGTCTTCCAGCAAGTCAACGCCTCAACTTGATGGTGAAAATTTTATATGTACTGATGGTGAGTGACGGTCTCCGCAGTGAGACTGAGGCTCCCTTTCCTAGAAGCCATTTCTCGCGCATGAAGATGAGGTTTAACCTATGTGATTTTGAAACTTCAAGCCAGGAAAAAGAGAAATTTTTCTGAATCATCTAGAAATTTGTAGAAATTTTTTTGGAATTTTTCGGAAATTTCGGAATATTAATTTTTCTCTCTGAAACTTTGGTATTTTGATAACTTACAAATATTATATTCGGATTTTTTATTTTGTATGTTTTTTTACTGTTTACATTTTACTTAAAATTGTCTCTATTTTTTTCGTAATTTTTTGATAGTTTCGGATTTTCTTTCAAATTTCGGAATAATGTTGCTGACGTTATGTAAGGTGGCCGCTGTGACGACAACAGGGTCAAAGGTGAAAGAAGGTAAACCGAGGTCCCCCACATACCCCACAGTCTGCAGCCTTTGGTCCCAAAACTAAGAAATCCTATTTACTTACGAGGTACAAGAAATTTTCAAATAACTGTTTTGCAAAGAATTTCCTCTGGATTATTGTTAAATGATGTTCGCTAGTCAATCGAATGTAATCAAAAATTTCCAGGCAGCTCGGATATTGCGTCTGTCCAAAATTATTCGTCGCAGCAGACGTTTCGAGAAAAATTCAAAGAGACGTCACTATACAAATTAATCAAATACTTTCGGGTAAAAGTGGTGCAGATTTGTCGAAATCTGCAGTGTAAAACGGTGAGTAATTTAACACAATAACAGAAACGATATATATAAATATGTACATATATATGATTATATAAATGTATATAAAATCATATCAATGTGGAATTTTACACCGACCATTACTTACTAGCATGTGCTCGTTTTATTTTATATATATATATATATATATATATATGTGTGTGTGTGTGTGTGTGTGGGCGTGTGCGTAAAAATAAGTTAACATCTCTGTAAATGTTGTTAATGTAAACCAACGCGTAATATTAAAGGAAGTTATAGTACCCCTAATATATTTTTATTTTTGTTATCACGAAAATTGGTTTTTACATGACATTTTATTGGTTCGGACTGTGAAATTGCAACAAAATTTTAATAAAACCTATAACGTAAAGTCAACTGTCATAAGTTCAAATATTTTTACTGTTTTGAGAGTCATACATAACGTAAACTAACCTAATGTTATCAACTAACGTTTGTTTTCCAACTTAAAATATCACGGTTACTATCAATATTTCAAAGAGGAACGAACGACTGTTTGCATACACGACATAGCTTATGTACATTAACGACAATTAAGAAGTATTTAGATAACTATATTTGTTAATCATGGTATTATAAATTCAGATCTGGACACTAGCATGTCTGTATTTTCTACTGTGTTGGCTCATTTAGGATTGAAAAGTCCATTAGTAGAGTGATGTTGTTTGAACGTTGCAGTGTACACACTGTCATACAACCAGTACCCCTTATGACTTCGACACGAACTTGCTACTCGTAATTACACTTACTCAGTGTTACAATCAATCACGTTAGGATGATTTTTCCCAGATCTGTTCTTGTATGACCATGTTTAAGGTTAATTCTACTACAGGTTAGAAATATCAATGTTACAAGTTTTTCTCAAATGGAAAATTTCTGCCGCTTGAGCGCTGGTATCGGTAGTGCACCAAACTGACCAATCTCAGAGTTTTCCTGAAATTTAAGTTACATGAAGGTTACAATTTAAATCGTGAAGTCTGTTTCTTTTCACTTTAAAATTAAGTTAAATAACTTCTATAATTTTCAAGTTTATTTAAATTTAATTTTGCTACGGTTTCGTATTCATCTGGTACATTAGTGATTGAAGCGAAACTAGTGGCAGAAATTTTCGCTGTACCAAGCCCTCCCATAGGAAAACGTATTTTCTTTCTTACCTGCAGTAGAATTAATCTTAACCATTTTTCTACTAGAACCAGTTAATGATACATCCAACTGGTTTTTTTTTATGTTGAACTGAAATTGTCAGTAGAAGCAGTGACTGTTAATGCCTTAAGAACTTAGGTCAAACTTTGAAGTTTACAACGTATTACTTAAAACGTTCGTTAAATAAAATAGGTGGCTTGTTTGAATGTTTTAGATAAAGTAATAAATGCTTTATTATTTTTTGAATAATTTTCTTACTATTGATATATTTCATTAATGGCGAGGTAATACAAAATTATATTTTATCTGATAAAGTATATTGTGTGGGTTTACTATACAAAAATTAAGTAACAATACCTAATGTATCACATTTAAAAATATACTTTATAAATTCTAAATTAGTCTTGAACATTTATATAATAAGGATATTATATAATTTCATTAGATAATTTTAAGAAGATCTGCAATTATATTTCAAGTATTAAAGAAAGTTTGAAGCAGAAAATTTTAAAACACATATTTCGGAATTTTTATGTAAGTTTAATTTTAGTGACGCAATCCTAAAGAATGCTATCTCGTGAACAATTTGCAATTTTCGGCATATTTATCATTTTCAAGCATTTGTAAAACAAATAAACAAATTTTTGACACAACGAGTACCGCATATTTATTGTTTTTTTTTTTTTTAATTAGATACTGTAAAATGATCGGTTTTAATTGCATTCTCAGTATTACTTAATCTATGTCAGTTTCATGATATTAACTTATTATATTTACCTAATGATTTGTATGCAACATATTAGATTAAATGGTTGTAGTAAATGACGTGTTTAACGATTTTGGTGTTTCGGCAATTTTGTTAAACACGTAAAGTTGGAAATACATGATCATACAAGTATCAAATACACACAAAATATTCGGGGATATTTCACTTAATTGTGTTTCTCAACGCGTGGTGTCTTCAACATTTCATGCTTCTACTTCCCGTACACAGAATCACGATCACAGCTGCAGAAAACAATGGTCATATTCTTTACATGTATGAATGCGGATTTATTCAGGATGTGAACTAAACCGTTTCTTATACCAAGTGAATTGTAGATACAAGTGAGAAAAGTCGGAAAGGGACATTAATTACGTATCGTTTTTAACTCGTTTCGTAAATTTTAAAATGTAAATAATTAACTGCGTCAGAAGAGGTAGGAATTGTTTTATATTAATGAAAAGTAGTACTTATTACGATACAGACAGATTAAAGCGTTATTTTAACGTAAATGTTCTCCGATTTTCTTGTTTTCTTCCTTCCAGTTTGTAGATATAATATCCGAAAAAAATACATACGTTGGGAAACCTTAGTCAAAGATCTATTTTACCTCTAAAGTTCATTACCTCACTCAAAAAATGGTGTCTCACAGCATCTCTTACACGAGGTCTTTAGAGTAAACATAGTGTACATAAATAAATAAGTCAAATAAATACGTAAATTGCCTTTAAATATTTTCCGTTGAAATTATGTGGCGTATCTGAAAACGTTTTTGAGGCAACGAATACAGAACCTTCCGGACGAAATAATGTAAAGTCTTAAATTCTTCGCTAAGTCATTAAAGGCGTTCTCCCTTCCTAAGTATGTATTCAAATATAAAACTAAGATTTATATAAATGTATTTAAATGAGTTTTTTTTATAAAACTCATATTCAGTTCCCTTTCCATTGTGTAGAAGAAGTTTCACCTTGGCGCAAGTTCTGTGTTTTAATTCATTAGTTCAGCTGAGCTTCGAAACTCTTTCAGTTCGTTTTAATCGAAAGCTTTTTTCGCTTGGATTCTAAAAGTCAAATAAAGTTCGCAGGTTTTTTTTTTCGCAGTATTCAATTCGATGCCTTCCTTTTATTACTTATCATTGAAACGGCCTAAACGTTCGAATAAATACTGTACGAGTGAAAATACTAGCGTTTCCAATCGTACAATTATTTTTATGTAATCGGCGTGGATACTAGTTCTTGGAATCGACCCTACTTTCTAACCTAAATTTGCAAGAAATAGCACAGTTAATTTGAGCAATTAAGTACAGAACCTTATTTACAGGAAAATTTTAATTCAAGCTTGTTCCTGCTGTGCAACAAAACTGTGGACATCCTAGAAAATTTTTTTGTAAATATGCCGAAAAACGTCTTTGAAACTTGTTACAAAATTTTTATACTTAATAACCTCGATAAACGTCTTCCAGAGCTTAGAAATAACCAGCGTATGTTAGTCATAGACATTTCAATGCAGTATTTATAACTTTTTTTTTACCTCCCACGGTATTTTGTTGTTCAAAAAGACTAACTGAGCTTAGCTTCAACTCACTGATTGTACTTCTGAGTCATAGTGTAATACTATCACTCAATTTTTTTTAAATTCTTTGTTTAATAAATAGGGAGAAAATGTAACCGTCAGATTTTTGTGGAGTATTGAGTCGTTACAGTGTTACGTGTGTGACTTTCGGAGTACATTTTCTGCATTTGTGTACTTTTTTAATTTAAAATTGTTGTTTATTCGTTCGAAGTGTAATTTTTGAACACTTCGGACCTTTATTAATAAAACTAAATGCTTGAAACAGATTCATTTGATTTCTAAGTATTTTTTAAGTTATTACTTTATTGTTACGCGTGTGACTCAGAGGTTTCAGTATATGTTTTATTCTTATCAGTGTTTCAGTTTTTCTGTGAGTTTTTTAGTATTAAAAATAAAGTAAAAAGGTTACTCACGTAGAACAGTAAATGGACTAACATACACCTTAATGTGAAAAACTTTGCTTTCATAGTACAGTCACAATAAAATCATAAATTAATGTTACGTGTGTAATAAACATATGTTACGTGTGTGACCAAATACAATTGCAAGATTTCTCACGAATAAAGCATACATTTATGTGGAAAGTTTGAATAAATCATCGGATGTTACTTCAGCTCTAAAAACATTTTATAGTGAACATTATGTAGGCTGCATCGTACTAATTTGCTTTATCATTGCCCATGATAAACAACAAATAAAATACATCGAATTATTACTCAATGAATTGGTACCAATAAATATAAAATTTATATGTCATAAACATTAAGACAGAAGTAACACCACTTTAAAAATCAGTCAATTTAAATCCGTACCATCACTTCTAACACAACAAATAAAACAGTTGGTAGTTTCCCTCCGAAATTAATATTTGTGTATTTGAGGGAAGGAGACAATATTAGATATCTGAAATGAAATCTGAACGATAATTAAATATGAATGACTAGTTAACAACATTTAACATAATGTAGATGATGAGAATTATTGTTAAACTTAATAATATTAATGATTTGATTTATTTATTTATGCTGTGGACCTTTACACTAAACAAAACATTAACAATCTTAACAAAAGTGATATGAAAATAATATGAAATAAAATGCATGGCATGTGTCACACACGTAACAATATTTCTTACGTGTGTGACGATATACTTAATTTTATTAAATAAAAAATTGATAACTAATCATAATTGTATTTTGGCATTACCATATTTATGCGAAACTAGCTTTGAAAATAAATTCTCAACTTCTTCTTATTTATAATTATTTTGTTATAAATAATTTTATAAATTTTTGTTACGTGTGTGACACTGTATTTGCACTGCTTCGGTTTATGCCTTACAATTAGCACATCTCAAGAATTTTAATTTCACAAACTTGATATAATGACAGTTGGGTAATTATCGTGACTAATAGGTATTAAATTCATATTGAATGGTACTCAGCCAAGTTTGAAGGCTTTCGAAGTAAAGGTATGTGCCAGTCAGTAATATATTAGTATCAAACCATTAATCTATTTTATTAAAAATAAAAACGTTGAAAATAAATAAGCTAAAATGATTTGCAGATACTAAAAAGAATTACCTTTTAGCTACAATTTGAGTACAGAATAGTACCACTTTTGCTGGAATGGCCCTATTTCGCCCACTTTATTATCTAAACATTTGCGCGCCATGCAATTTCGAAAATGGCATAACTCTTTATTCTTATTGTATTTATCGCAGGCATTAGCTGGAGCAGTGACATTGTGGAAGAATCTTCCTAGTTACTCACCAAAAGATGGGGCAAATACATAATATGTCGGGTGATGCGTGTGATTATTGCCAGCAGCATGATTATGGGACAATCGCACTTCCAGAAAGACAAGAGTAGCCAATTCAAACGGCAGTTAAGGCCATGCTATTTCATTCATTTTAAACAATTGCAAATAACTCGAATATTTTTAACCAAATGTTTTGAAGGAATATTAGACTGTATACAGTCATACGATACACAATTTTGTCACAGCGTTTTTTTTTATAATGTACCGTTTGCTAGCAAAAATGTTATTTTGCTTCATTTTTGCTTATTTTGACAATAAATGTTGTGATATTTCAAGGGCAAAAATCTAAAAATCCGTTTCGTTTATTGCAACAGAAAAATTCATATACAAACAATGATACATGTGTGTTAAAAATGTAAGAATGAATTTTTGATATATATATATATATATATAATATATATATATAGATATACACACACACATATATTAATTTGCGTTAAAAAACTATTTACGAAAGCACTGCAAAACTAGAGATCGAGGCCTTAAGACGGCCGCCTGTTTAATTGTATGTTTATATATGAGAAGCAAATCGATGAGGTGGTACGAGCAATGCCGACCGGCATATATATTGTGACATCGTCTCTACGCCCAAAGTCGTAAATGCGTGCAAAGTGATCCCGCCATTACGTTTTTACTATAAGACTTTAAGCGATGATTTTATTGTATTATTTAACCCGTCGCTGTAATAAAGTCCAATAT
Source organism: Medauroidea extradentata (assembly GCA_003012365.1). Taxonomy (NCBI): domain Eukaryota; kingdom Metazoa; phylum Arthropoda; class Insecta; order Phasmatodea; family Phasmatidae; genus Medauroidea; species Medauroidea extradentata. The sequence goes on from PNEQ01077975.1 coordinate 38,996, forward strand.
TATTTCTGACCTCATTTTAGAACGAACCCTGTGCATATACCTTAAGAAACAACCGTCTGAAAAAAAAAATAGTCAAGTTAGAGGTATTTAAAACAATGCTTCAAGTGAGCGTTGTGTTTTAAAAATCATATTCACAAGTAGACCTAAGTGTTGTTTTCTTTTCGTAGTTACTCACATGCTGCACGCAGTTCGAGCGCCTGCTATCCAATTTATAATTTTTCAGCGATATTAATATTTTTACGTCTAAACGAGAGCAGGTATCAAAAATCTGTTTGGCGATTTTGTTTGAAATTGCCTTCTCCATGTTCCTCATTTTTTCAAGGCAGTAAACTCTACGGTTTTAGTTAATTAAGTAACTGACGAAATTTTAGTTAATTGCCTCTTTAGTGGAAATCGTACAATTTCTTGCCTAGGAAAAATTATCCAACACTTAAAAATCAATTTTAAACAAACAACCAGACATATTTTATCTGCTCTCTTTTAAGTTTAAAATAATAATTATTGCAAAAACAGTAGAAACAAAATAGTTAAGATTTAACTACGTCGTGCTTGGGCTGCCGTAGTGAAATCTGGAATTTTTATTTTTGAACAGCGAAGCATAGTGATGCCGTGATGCCCGATCTGTGAATTAAAAGCAGCCAGTGGTAAAATCGGTGAAAGTATTTATTTTTCTGTTCATACTGACGTTTCGATGTAACACACTTACCAAAAAATAAACATTAGGAAACGATGGTTTTTCGTCATATAAAGGAGAGAGAGAAGTGCGATTGTATGTTTTGTGTCAATAAACGGAACACAGAGAGAGAATAGAGAGATCATGTCATACTATATATATATATATATATATATATATATATATATATATATATATATATATATACACACACACACACATAACATGACTCGTTTTTGTTACGTTTTGTCCTATTCCTTGAAACATAGTTTATAAATTTTTCTGTTTGTAATTTAACATTCACGGAAATGGGTTTTTAAGAGGATAGTTACTTTTAGAACATGTAGGTTAACTAACGTCTGCATCAGTGTTGTTTCCAGCTACTGGTCAATGAGCGGGCCTCATATTCATCTGTAACAGATTCGTTTTTTAATATAAAGAAGATGGATGTGTGATCTTATAGATTCTTCTAATGGTATGAGTTCCTAAATATAATTGTTCTAACCCCTGTATGTAAACTTTTGACTTAATTTCCTTGCAGATTATTTACAGTACTAATGCCTCACTGCAGTTTACATTAACAACTAATCAAACACTGATTGTAGGTAAAAAAAAAGCATCGAATTTTTTATTTTGCAAAATAAATAATCACTTAGAAATTTATAACTTTGACATGTGAAGTTACTGTAAAGCTCAAAGTAAACAATACTTTTTTTAGTGGCTTAACTGTGAAACTTAACTGTAAACTAGGTATTAAAAAAGTCTGTTAACTAAAAAGAGTTTCGTGTTACGAAATTACTGAAATATTAAATAACCAATTATACTTTTAAAAAATTTCATGTTGTAAAACAAAGACGAGATAGTGTTTGCCGACCAGTATAAAAATGAGAACTCATTACAGTGTCCTCTTTTAACGTTTCCAGGAAACCTCTTTATTCTATACGAGTAGAATAAAGCATTTTTCCTACATTTCACAAATATATTAACACTGTGTTTCTTCCTTCTGATAAGTTTACTGTAAATATATGTTAAAACAGATAACAACAACCAAAACTTAGAAATAAAATTTGAAGGAGAGTTGGCCACACTGTTGACGCTTTCAGAGTTCAGTGTTTCAAATTTCGTAGCTATCTTCAATACTACGTAAAACACATTCGCTGCTATTTTTAAATCAATTAGTACTGTTTTATGAATCACATTTATATTTGATATTACACATTGTTACGTTTTTATAAAAGATACTCCTTTTAGTTGTTTGGTAATGCTAGAGTATTTACGTAAAACGTACAGTTTATTATAATTTATATAATTTGGGAATCTAACAATATAAGTGAAACTCGCAGTCTAAATATCAGGTAAAGTTTTAATTTACAATATATACACCTATTACATTACTTTTACGATGTTCTTTACGGAGGGAGGCAAGAATAGTTAGATATATAATTATACATTTATGATTACTTATGAGCCACTCAATTTAGTTACGACGATGACAGTCCCACCTTGTTAATGATGCCGAGGCTGATGTAAGGAAACGGCCACGGCAATCGGCACGTCGTATATCTGGACGTCGTGGTGCATCTTGGTAGTGAAGAGGTCCTGGCGACGATATGGGGCAGACAGACCTCGTAGGTAGCGTGACACGCCCCTTTATCGCGCCCTGTGTGGCAACTCGTACCGCTGTTGGAGTGGGGAGTTCTGCCTTGTAGTTTGCAGTAACTTATGTTCAATATTTTGGAATTCCTGGCCGGGTGGCCTGGTTACTGAGCGCTGTGTTAGACCCAGGGTTACATGTTCATAACAACATACGTTATTTTACTACGCTCGTAAGAAAATGAGCAAACGAATATACCGGATATTAAAAGAATCGTCAGAAATGGTAACATGCGTATCCCTTCAGATATTTGCCCGAGACAACTTAGGTTCTATATCAGTATAAAAACTAAATAAAAAGTTATTGGGCGATTTTCAAGTGGCCACAAAAATGTTTTTTCTACTGGCAGATGTCACTGCACAAACATGGCTGACACCGATTGCAAACGTTACGGGTGTTATAAATCACCACCTTGCTGTCCTTTTCTTTACTATCTTCACTGTTTCCTCCTTTTCTTTACTGGTTAAATCCTAATACTCGTAATATTCAAACAAACAGTACACATGATAAATAAATAGCCTATCTACGTACAATATAATTTTCAATTGATAAAATATTAAATAATAATACGAACATGTTAGAAAACGCAACAACGTCCGTATTTTTTTTGTATATATAGGAATGAATGAATTCTCAACAATGTAGTAAGTCCTCATCAGTTTTGCCTGTTTGCACAAAACCGGATTGAATAATTATTTTAATTTTTGAAAAAAATTGCCAAATTTAAAATTAAAATTGTTTAATTTTCTGTAATATTTTAGAAACACGAAAACATTCAATGCAGTGTGTTTGTACAAGCCTCTTGACTTAGCCCGTCAAACTCTACTTCTGCGTGAAATATTTCGTTTCTGTACGTCTGTACGTTGGTTTTCGTTTCTTCTATAAAACTGTTTCGTACAATATTGGGCTTTAAAGTAACATTATGCAAAAAAAATATGAACACTAGAAAATGTGTATTACTGTAAAATTATTCACAATATACGTCTACGAAACTAAACATATCTCGTACGAATATAAAAATTATTGACTGGATTTAGATATTTTTGACGTACTCCGTTGCGATGTAGATGTCAGTCAAAGAATACTAAAGAGAATAGAAAAACATAAGTAGGAAGCCTGCATGCTTTAGTCTACAGGATATATACAAAACATAAATTTCCATAAATGGAATCGGGATCAAATAAACCATGGACAGCCAAAAAAGAAGATAATAATTTTAAAAAGTAGTTCTCATCGTTGTGTCGCATGTTGTTTTTCTATTCGTGCCTGATAACGACTACGTTTAAGTTCGTCTCATCATTGTGTCGCATGTGGTTGTTACGTTCGTGTCTGACAAACTACTGTCTTGTTTCGCCTCATCGTTGTGTTTTATTTTGTGGTTCATATATTTTATCTCTTTGTCCCTTTACCGAAGAAGGCGTCAAACCGGCGGCCAGCGTTCGAACACTACACATCGCAAGTTTAGTGAGAAGCTATTTTCTCTGTGTTCACCGCATTCGGAACTGGGCTGAGTATGAATTCCTCGTAATTCGCTACAGCACTGCAATTTTCGGAGTTTGATGACGTTGCAGCGGTAGCAAACGTAAATATTGAGTACGTATGCACGTCGCTTACTGTGAACACCGCTTCTACGTCGCGGTATCCTCCGTGAGGAAAATGGCCGGTGACACAAACTACGTTAGCAGAAAATAATTACTTAATAAAACAATGTTATTTTTTTTTGTGGAATAGTAATGTTATTTAAGTCAAAATTAATAAAAAAACATTACTGACTGCATAGCATAGCTCCGCACTTTTAACAATTCCCAAGCATAAGTCAGTGCGTTAAATTATCCATATAGGTTCTGGAGGCTGGGAGGAATCGAAATAGAAACATTCACGTATCGAATGGCACTAGTAACAGACAGCAGAACTACGTAGTCTGTTGATGCTTTTTTAGTTAACAGATGGCGCAGGGGTGAACAAGATCAATATTTCAGACCACGGTCTATGAAGGTAGAGGTCTTGACACTGAGGAATGAAATGTGACTCCTTCTTGTCGCCGAGCGCTAGTAGTAATTTGGTGGAAGATTTATCTTGTTTTTGTATTTGGCTTAGCTTAAAATGTGAAGTTGTTACCGGAATTGCGAGTATTATATCGAAGAAAAAAATGGGAACGTAATTTTTTATTGGAACACATTTTTTATAACAATAAAATTTTATTTTTTAATATTTTACATGTAGATGCACATTGCAACGTTTCTCAAATTTTGTAGGGCACGAAATATAGTTTTTGTTCGAATGTGTTCACTAAAACAATAATACACAATATATTCCTTCAGACTACTTTTACAATCAGTTCCACACATGCCAATGGACAGGGAACATGTATATAATATATCAGCTTACCTTATTAACATTATTTTATGTAAATAATTGTAAATATGTTAAAACGCGAGATGTAAACAAGACAAATCTTCCACCAAATTACTACTAGCGCTCGGCGACATGAAGGGTTCACTTTCTCTTGCTGGAGAGCATACGCAGTGTCAAGACCTCTACCTCTTAGACCGTGTTTCAGACGTAAAAATAAAAAACCTAATAATGTATTGTAATATTACCCTAGGCATAGGTATTTATTTTACAAATGTAACGGTAGTCAAAAGGGTGTATTTAAATTCGTTTCTTATATTATATAGTGTCAGTAACGTTTACAGTATAATCTTTAATTAATACAATGATGAAATAAAATGCTCATATTGTCTTTCATCGCAAACACTACATATGTAGACTTGTAAATCAATATTCTTTATTTTCATTAAATTCTCAACAAGCTCAATAATCGCAGTAATAAGACGGGAATCATTCTGAGGAATAGTAATAGCTGTGGTCAGCACTACAAAATTTTTTAACCTAACTATCAGTAAGTTATTTTACGTAAAAAAAAGACGTATTTTATTGCCACGGAAGTCTTCCAGAGACAAAAAATAGTAGCAAAGAGACAGAAACCATAACGAGAAATCACGTTTTCAACACCCAAAGTTAAATACTAGCACCCGTAGGAGTAGGTCGTCTGTGCTAGCACCAATATTATGTACGTTAGCTTCCTTATGTATTGACGTCGTAGAACTTCGTTAACCCGCAGCTCCGCAGAAACGTAAACACGCTACGCAAAAGAGTTTGTACTCACAATTTGCGGTACGCGTTTCGTTGGCACTCGGTACATATCGCGACGTCCCGGACGAGTTCGAACTCAGGGCACTGGGCTGTCTGCTTTAGTGGTAGGTTTTTTACTTTTTTATTATTTTTTTTTTAACTTTAATTTTCTTACTTGGGAGTCCTTGGCTTATTTCACACGATCCCGTTTATGGAATTTAATGTTTGCTTTTTTGTATAACTTACATCCTGTTGACTAAAGAATACTGTACATGTTTTTCTATTCCCTTCAGTTTTATTTTTGGCAAACATCAACATTGCAATAGAACATGTTAAAATATAACCTTTAACAGAAAAATAAAACATTTTCTAGTATTCAATGTTTATGTATAATGCCATATTATCCTGTTGAATAAAGCATATTCTGCAGATTTGTGTTTTTCTATTGTCTTTTTTTTTTACAGAGATCTACATTGCAATGAAGCATGTCCAAAAAATTAATCCAGTCATGCACTCCAATTGCACAACTTTTGCATAGGTCCCGTAACAATTAATAAAACATTAAAATTTTGCGTGAACTAACCCCTCCCCCTCCCTGTTAAGAAAGATGTGTGCATCTGAATGATGTGTAAACAGTGTCTATGCTTCGCACAATCTACGTAACACAATATTTTTTAACAAATGTGTACCTCGGTTACATGTTAGATGTACTATATCGGTGACGCCACAATTCTCATCCTATGAGCAATAGCTAGGAAAAAGATAAACTCGCGATTTCAGTGACCTGCGTGCTAGAATCCATTGCCCTATGTATTCCGAAGCCCCGTATAGTCGTTCATTGTCAGCAGTTTCAGTGAGTAACAGGTAATAGACAAATGGCCGAGGACTGAGTATTCACAGTGTAGTTGATTCTACAAATTTACGAATTTTTCCTTCCCCTAGAAAAAACGTTCTGCGCTGACGTCAGGAATCGCCAGATACACCTGCGCTATAAATTATATTTACGTAAATTCATTATCTACCAAAACCGCGCTCTACACACAATATCTAAAGCTGCTAATATGATTCTCAGAAGATAAGATGCTAGTGGCTAGAGCCCATGAAATCGTCTTGTGCTTCTTTAAAATTTAGAGCACGAAATTTTGTGGATGAAATACACCCTCATAACAAGAACTTTTTTTTATGAAAGGGCAGTCACATTATAAGATACCCTTCAACAAATAGCAATCTTCCGCCAATACTGTTGACATCAGCAAGCTCGTAAAATAAGTGTGCATGAGTTGACTTGCCTCGCATACAGCTAACTCATTCTGCAAGTATAACACATACATATATGATGGAATCAATTTCGAAATTCGAAGGACTCATATTTAAATAATAAATGTATGTTCTCTTAAATTATGAAGTTTATGAACACTTCGAGTTTTATAAGTTCTCTGACGTCATCTAATTAATGGCCTCAAAGTTATATCCTGTGAATAATAAATCCCTAGATTAAGTACAACTGAGTTAAATAACAGCAAGTCACTGGTGATTATTCTCTGCTTTCTTGGATTTCCCGTCAGTGTTAGTTACTTTAAGAGCTTCAGTAAATGTACATATCTGAACAGAGTAAAGTAATACATACAGATTAGAACTGCCAATTTAAGTTGTCACCCAATATATAAACGAAGCAGTATACAAACTATGCTGATCAAATATGCGTGTGTATTGTGACGTGCACATTGATTGCCATTACAATGTATCAGCAGCAATAGCCATTAATTCGGATAATTTCTGGATATCAAAATAAACCGGTCACGCGACCATTCATTCTCCTCGACATCATGTCACGAAGCCGATGTAACAACACCAAGAAAGCAACTAACAATGTTACTGTTTACATGTTAAGAAATTTAAAATTTGTATATTTCGTATTTGTGGAAAGAGCAGGTGCATGCAGCTCCTCGCCGGCAGCCTGGCTCTTCACTCCGACCCCACTCGTAGGCCCCTTAGCTGTTGGTGGATAGGGAACGAGTGCTACCTTTAGAAATTAAGATACAAATGTAAAATTTTCATAGTAAGTAGTGCACAAGAAACTTTAGGATCAAGGACACTCGGGGATAGTTATTGTCAGGTGTAATAAAGGAAAAATAACATGCGAATGAAATTAATGCGGCAATGGCAAGAATTTACTGTCCTCGAGAGGCGGGGCTATTTTGAAAAAGCTGGCTCCTGATTGGCCCAAGGGAACCAAAGCCTGCAGGATAAGTGGCAAAAGGGTGAGGGCGGCGACTGACGACGGACCGCGATGCTACCGTCGGGCGTCTTCTCAAGCGTCTCGACGCGGATCAGACGTACGGAGTAGAGGCAGAGGTTGTAGAGCCACAACTGACAACGGACCAGGGTGCTACCGCCGGGCGTCAACTCAAGCGACGAGACGCGGATCAGACGTATGGATTAGAGACAGAGGTTGTAGAGTCACATCTGACGACGTACCGGGGTGTAACCGTCGGGCGTCGATGTAGAGTCGATGTAGAGTCACGAACAACGAGAGAACTGGGGTGTTACCGCCAGTGCCGATTCGCGAGTCACGAGTTGTTTGACCAGTCGTGTAGACGAAATTTAAATCGGGCTGATAGTTCCGCAACAGGAGAGGACAATGTCGACTTGCTATCCGTCAAAAATAGTACTGGCTGAATTTTATATACCCTCGCAACAGCAACGAATAAAAAATTAGTAAGAGACAAAAGAATAATTATCAGAGAGGAGTGTTGCAGTATTTGAAGCACTAATACAATAAATAAGTGCACATGTATATATGTGTGTATATATATATATATATATATATATATATATATATATATATATATATATATATATATTAGTATTAAGTGCCTTACTATCCTCAACAGATTATGCACTTCCTTGTTTAAGATAAATATTTTGCTATATATTTTTAACGATAACATTTGTAAAGTTTCTAACTGATTTCCTCCTACGTGAATTAAATCAAATTAATAATAAATACACTAAAAATTGTGGTTTGTATTTTGCGGCTACCGAATTGCTGTTAAAACCACAAAATTAAATGCGCCGTGGTCCTGGGGTGGTTTTGCGCGTTGTAGGCTTTGTGTAAGGTGTAGGTTTTAGGCTGTATAGAAGGAGCAGCAAGGGCGGCATTGACGCGAGTATAAGATACTACAGTACCTCTAAATTCTTAATTAACGTAGGCCTATGTCATTGGGTTAAAACAATGATGTCCAATAATATTGGCGAATGGTTACGTATTATACGTACACTCAGAAATACAGATGGATGCCACAAAAACATAGACTTTATGTATGCATCCTTTTTTTACTCTTCATATAACATAGTCTAACAATTTCTTAAAATAGTTGAACTTTTATTTTTGTGCAAGAATGAACGTAAGTGTCCAAAGTTTTTGGTACTTTTGCAGTATTTCAAAATTGTTGTTTCACCTCCTAACTTTCCGATCGACTTTAAGTGTAGACTCCTTGAGATTATGTCTTGGTTCTCGCTGTTATTTGTATATCCGATTAACACATTGTTTATAGTGACGAAGAAGCACGAATGGGTAAATCCTGGAAGCCGATCTTCCCGCCATGCTCACGAGCTGATTATTATAGTCTGTATCAATGCTAGTCAAAGTGCCACTTTTTAATAGTGTTTGGAAATATTCCGGAAAAAAAAACTTTTGTTTAACTAGTGTGTAATAAGTAGTGTATAAAAATTACATTATAATCATAATAGGCAAGAATTTCACTACAACTTGTTAAGAAATAACTGAATGCAAACTATGAGCGAGTAAATTGTACAAATTAAAATAATGTAGTTCATCTGTTGTTATACAGCATTAACAAGAATTTTAGTAAAGTATGCTACGACTGGATATTTTTTTTTAAATTCAGCCTGGGAAGCTCGCAGATTCCACAAGTGTCTCGCTTTTACTGCATTGTTTACGCCGCATTTCGAACGAATTGGTTGGAGCTTACGGCTGTATTGTTTTTAGTCTCTAAGTCCCCCACTATTTCACGTAGAGGGAGGAAATCGGCTTAGCGCAGTCTCAGCAGCGCCAATTCGTCTATTGTCGGCCAGTTCCACGCGGATTCGTTCCAATTGAAATATGCGCTCCCAGGCGGAAATGGAAGGATTAAGAGCCCGCCTGTTTTGTTTTTCCCGGCACGATATGGGGAGCAAATATTAAAACCACACGAGAGACTTTCGTTCCTCGACAAATTTTGTGTTGAGCCAATGTTGGTTTATTCCGCTCTTTCCTTATCGTGCTCCTCTTTCTGTTTGGTAGGTACGTTTCCCGTTAACACCCAGCACTTATAGATACGCGTACTCTTATGGTGAACCTAAGGGGGTTGTGTTTTTTGGGTTGAAGCACCTCTCTCCCAACAATGTGTGAAAAATCTTTGAAAATTTGTTATTTTTCTGTAAGGTTATATTACAGTTTAACTTACACTATAGTTGCATAAATTTGACTGTTAACATTTAAAACTATAATTCTGTAAATCCCACATCACCATTTTCCAATTTGAAATTCGAATATTTCCATGGAAGTATACCAGGACCTCCCTTCCCGCTTTGTTCGGGAAGAGTAATGATGCTTCATAACGTTTTCAGGTTCCGAACCCATAATTCCCCCCCCCCCTCCCACACTGACACACACGCATACACAAACACTTGACCTCCGCGCTCAAATACAAATCCTAACTAAGGTCCTAACACCTCTCGAACAAAATTCCTTGGTGCGCCTCTGGATACGTGTTAATAAGTTCATAAGTTCATTCATCGTCATTCACACAGATTCATTGTTAATTTTTCCGGATTCTGCTAAATACATAGACGAAAAGCCAAATTAGGTTTTGAAATACTGAAAAAAAAAAATACTTTTCACTGTTGTCAAAAACAATAGTTGACAGAGTATTCTGATATGTTATTTTACTACACTTTCTTTTAATGGGTTGTGTAACGCCATGTCATGTGTTTGGGAAATGTTTTTTTGTTATGTTGGACGTAGGTATGTAGAAGAATACCTAAGTGATAAAATGTACTCCGGGTTGTGTGGCCGTGCGGGAGTAAGTTTTCCGTGCATATCCAGTCACTTAACTCTTTATACAAGGAATATTCCAAGTCTTCGAGAAACAGACAAGTATGTGACTTGTCGACCTGCGGGTTAAATATAACCAAGGTAGTTGTTACTGGGCCTCCATGTAAATAAACGCCTTGTGTTTATACAATATGTCTAAGTTTAAAAAAATCTACGACGTAATTCACATGTTATCGAAATTTCATCGTAATGGTATAACACGTAGAGAGTTACTCATAAACAACAAACCTCAAAAATAATTTTGTAATCCATTGCATTTAACTTCAAACCGAAAAAAAGTAAATATGTTCGTATAAATGAACTTACAAGAATGGTACTGTTGAATACGCATAGTAGCAGCTTATGTTCGTTCAGAGACTATATAGTTCTTCCAAGGTTCGTCTGGAAACTATATGAAATCTCTGAGTGGTGCGCAACGCCTTTAATTATACATTGATATCTTTAAATTAAGCAGAAATAATAGTTTTAAATATTTTTTTAATGTAATACCAATATGTAAGTGAAAATTACTGTCAAGAATTTATATTTCAAATTATGTAGCATGGACATTTCAAATCATCTGCAACTATACGGTGACGCATATTATCCCAACGATTGGAATTTGCGTTCGGGATTACCCACGCTATTTGATTACTGTTATAATTTAAATAAAACTTTGATTTCAAAGATAAATGTTACGTTTCCTTAAAAACAGCTGCTGTATCTAAAATCAAAGTTAAACAATATTGTGATAAATTTGAATCATTTGATTAGGTTTTGTTAATTTTTACTTCACTGCATTTAAAATTGAAAAGGTAATCGACTGTTGATGTGTTATTTGAAAGATTCCTAAAATGGATTATTCCATAACAATGTAAAATTATAAATTGAACAATTTTTGTGAACATGAGCTATTGCGAACGAATATTTCTGAGTGAGAATTTGTGCAACTCGGCAACGCGATAATGTACATTCATGTAACGATTCTGTTTAAAATACCCTGAAAGTTGCAAAGTATATTTTGTTTATTATTAGAGCTGGTGATTTTTTGATAAAAATAATTATGCAACGTTTGGTTTCAGTGCCTCGTACATCGTGGTCAGTGATTGGTTGGTTTTAACTCACAACATCTTGGTGGCTCTACCCACAAATAACATTCGGGTGGTGTCGCAGTAACCTTGTTCTCATTGGCACAGTCGAATGATCTACTTATCTTCACAAATACACTCCGCCAATAGCCACGAAGCAGACGTGCAGATGTGAGCGTTATGCATTGATACAAAATGTTGCATAATTATTTTCACCTAAAATCACCAGCTCTAGTCATTATACACCACACAAAATGTTATATTATTCGGAGAGGGGCATGTGTAGGAAAGAAATATCCTCCTACAAATATATACATTTTAACATACCATTCACTTTCAGAGGTAATGTAATCTTCATACATATAAATTATAAGAATTACCCATGGAAGATCTCGGAATCATTAAAATAAAGTGCCAGTTCTTCATGTCAGCTAATTACTAGTGATATTTTCCGGATAGGTAGTTTCCAAATATTAATTACTGTCATATTTAATTGCGTTTTCAGCAGTTCCTACAATGCTAATAGCACGTTTCACGAATTAAAAATCCCACAGCGGCAATGTTGGGTTTAGTCAATGTTTGCTCTAAGGTTGGCTCAACAATGGAATAATTGCGTTGGCCTAACATCAAACTGACACTTGTGCCTACGTTGGCCCAATGTTGGATTTGGTTAGATGCTTTCTAATTTTCTACAAATTACCAACATTATATGCGATGAGAATTTAAATGTTGGCGTTACGTTAATTTCATTTATAGTGTCAATGATTAAATAACGTAGGGCCAGCATTGGCCAGTTATTGGATGAAAAAAAAGTTGATAATATAGATGCCAAAAATATGATATAAACTTACTTTTAGTGCTCTCCTGTGCACCACAAACAGCCTAAGTTGAGCAAAAAAATTCACAAAATTCGCACTGGTATCCAACCCACGACCCTTACACCTCATATTTTATCGACCCATTTCCTTACCGATTAGGTTACTCATCTATGCCAACTTATTAGCTATGTTAACTTATTTGCTATCTTTGTTACGCAATTGCTAGGAAAGGTCACTTAAACTCCGATTTTTTTACAGTGCATGAGTTGCTTGTAAAATTATCCGTTTAGCTGGATTTTAATGTGTTTTGTTACTTCGCTTAACACTTTGCGTCCACTCATATATTAGTAATTTTTCAGACTCTTTGCTACTTAAACTTCTTTTTTCATGGCATTCTTTTGTAGTCTCTCAATGATCATATAGAACACATAAAATAAACTAAGTGTTATTTACTCGTGAGTAGAAGAAATATCCTCCCTCAATTACGATTAAACTTAACACATAGGTCTACCCGAATAGCGTCTTTTAGGTGGTCTAAAAAGGACTAAATATTTGGTTAAATTGCTGGACCTTGTCAGATGCCAACTTTTTACTTTCCACATTATCAACCAAACATTCAACAAATACATGGCATGATGTGTACGTATTCCATAGACATTCATTAATATGCGAACAGTTTGTTTAACTACACGTAATTTACCAATGGCAAACCAAGTGAAAATATTGATAGATGTATTTTATGTTCTTGTGCGCAAAAGAAAATTGTAAGAAAAAAATTTACTTTTTACAAAAAAAAATATGTTTAACATATTTAAGGTTTTACAATATTTAACGAACACAAAAGTTCTTACTAAAACCCAACGGTATACATAACAACCAGCATGTTGCAAACATTAAAATACATGTTTAAAGATCAAAAAATTATTCTCTTAATGTAGATGTTTAGAATTGCTCTATGTCTAAGAAATCGGGGACAAATAATTAAACTATTCCGTATTAAATATTTTTTCCTGTCATATATATTTTCTTGGTTTATAAATGTTGAGACACCATTAAATATGTTCAGGTACCAAAATATTTCAAACGTTTCAAAAATGTTCAATCTACTAACGCTCAAGTCTAGAAAATTATTAACATCGAACTGGGCTGCATCCTATTTTTAATTGATATATGTGTGTGTGTGTGTGTGTGTATATATATATATATATATATATACATATATATATATATATATATATATTAATTTTGCAGACATTAAGTTGTCAAAACAATATAAATATATATATTTTTTAATTTTGCAGACATTATGCTGTCCAAACATAAACGTTCGTACCAAATTCTAATCGTACTTTCGCCAACTTGTTGTCCACCTTCAACCAACCGTTTCAAATATTCAAAAACAATATCTTCCAATGCGAAAATCTTTAAAATACTTCATAGGCTTTCGGGTTAAGTAGAACATTATATTTTTTTTTCATTTAGAATATTTTTTTGTGTATTTAAGAAAATATTAAGTTTCATAACATTACCCGAACGTAAAAATCCAAACCAAAATTTACTGTGTGGCGTTGCGGCCGCACGCTTATTTCTGACGTCTTGTTTATTTTCTTACGTTCATCGCCGCATTACTATGTATAGTGTTTCCTTTTGGTTCCTTTTTTATGTTGAGTTGGTGAATCGTGGTACTTTTCTGTTTCCTACCCTGCGGATATTTCTGACTGTCTCCGCCTGGCGGCGCTGCCGACGTCGAGGAAGGTAGAAGGGGAGCTGACGGCGATGTGAGGCTTCTGTACAGACGATAGTGAGAGACAGTGTGTGTTGGCTGCCGATGAAGGTTGTATACCTCAACTACCACGCGCATGGATTGTCGAGGTAGTCTACTGATGCATGTGCCTTTTGTTAACGGGGCCCAGATTGGACGAAGAGTGACATTCCATGTCTGAATAGTCTGCAAACTACCCACAACTGCTTCGTCGAAGGGGAGCCTGTTCACCATGCCTGCAAGCTTTGATCGCTGCCCACGACGTGGACCAGCTTAATGCTCTGGAATAACTGAAAAGTCGCCGCGAGGACCCGGGTAATCTTATGGACGAATAACGTATTTATTGGAACATTTTTATCAGACGATGCCCGTGGAGCACCTCAGCTATTATGCCAGTTGCCCTAGGACGACAATTTTGACATGACCATTAGACTGTGCATTCCGTCCTGCGATTATTCATATTTATATGTTTTCTGAATTTTTGCGATTGCTCTTATGTATGCAGACATTTCGTAAATTTTAAAGCCATAGTGGACTAATTCTGGACCAGCAGGTTTCATTATCCTGAGCGTATCACTTGTAAACTGTATCAGTATTTTGTGATAGTAATTTATATTTTCATACACGCATTATCTAAAGTTATACTAGCATGCTGATCTAGAGGCATATCTGCATGTTTTCATGTACGTTTGTATACTGTGGCGGGAGTAAACTGCTCACTTATGTTTCATTCAGTTAGTTCTTATGCGAATGCCGATTATTGCTGTCCACGTAGCATTACGTAACAATTGTATGTTTGCCGAATTGTTGCCTACATTCGACCACCCGTTAGAAAATTCTGAAAAAACGTTTATCATTGCCCTTAGACTTATTTCAATTTAAAAGTAAATTTTTATTTGTAGTGCTGACAAATTCCATAAAAATGAAGTTCTTTAATATTCAAGTTGATATACTACGTTCGTCAACGTTTTATTTATGTAGGGATCCAACACAACTTAAAAACAATAACTCCCACTGATTTACAAGCGTTTACCCAAACGTACTAGTTACATTATTCCTGGCAGTTAATTTATAGTTTTCTACCGATGTGTAATGAAAAAGGACCCTAAGTAACAGCATAGTTGTACAGATTTGACTAAGGCCACGAAAAACAGTATTTCTCGATCTTTGTTCTATACAATGTGGGCGTCAAACGTGCTCACTTGCTCGATGTACTTGAAGATATTTTCAAATAATCAGCTGTTGTCTTTCTGACATTTCTCATCAATCCATAAACAAATAAAAAATTACTACAAAATATACTTTACCACTTTTTTTTAATTTAGAGGTAAAAGTATGTGTCTTGTGAAATGTGTAAACACATTTTTTATAATATGTATTAATTTTGATTTTGGTTATAAAATAGCGTTGGCCCAACATGGTGATAGTTGCTAATAACCAACGGTTGTCTAGGTAACACCTTTTCAGAACTTTACCTTCAATAAATATAGTGTTATATGAATATTATTGTATTTTTTAGTACAATGTTCATAAAATTTATTACATTTGATATTGGTTGCGAAATAACGATTTCCTAACAGGGTTAGACTTGCTAATAACTAATATATGTCCATAGTTTTTTTTTTTTTTTTTCAGAAATCCACTAACTAATAAAACACGTTTCATGAACAAAATGTTTTGCTTATCTTTTACAAATATGTTGCTGTATAACTGTAATTTCATGTAAAGCATAATTTTCATAAAATTAGGAAGTCTGATTTTGTTTATTCAATAATGTTGGCCCAACATTTTTGTACTTAATAATAACCAACGGTTATATTTCCAGCAATTTTCCAACACTCTAACAACTAATAAAATTGTATACTAAACAATATTTTAACATATCTCGTTTAATAAATATGGTAGAAAGTGCATGTTATTTCATGATTTAGCACTAGTTCCATGACATCTATTAAGTTTGATTTTGGCTGTAAAATAACTTTCACCCAAATCGTCATATTTGCTAATAACCTTTAGTTGTATTCTCAAGCAACAAAGTTAAAATTACAGTAAACAAATTTTTGAAGCTCTATTTTTATTAAGGTGGAACGTCATATACGGAATAAAGTGTACAAACGTTATTCCTATAAAATTTATTAATCTGAAAATATTTTTAAAAAACGATATTATGTTTGGTTTTACCTAAATTTTTCTTTCAAAATTTTCTTTCATATTTATGTCAGTTACTTTGTACATAAACGTAACTTTTTTTCAGCACATAGAACATGACAAAAACACTACAACTTACTTCCCCAGAAATATTCCTTCTAAACTATTTTTAATAGTAACACCATTATTGTTATTATTACCGCAACTTTTAATCAAACATTTTCTTTGTGGGAAACTTGCTTTACAGAGGCTCATATTTAAACAGTATTTTGTTCTGCAGCAACAAACACATTGTGGTGGCAAAGAAAGTGTTTTTAGAGTGTTGCATTGTCGTTTCGAAAATCACACCACTTCATGCGAACTGTTGCTCGCATTCACGTCTTGTGCGTTATTGTTTACAAAACAATCCACTTGTTAATTCATCTGAACTGATCCTCGCATTCAGGTCTGTCTTGTGGAATGTGAATATGCTCGTCTTTCAACATGCCATGAAAAATTCTACTGGCCTTCGCTGAGTATCGTTTTACCATCCTTGTGTACAACAGTGGCAATACTATTGCTACGTTATGCGCACATAAATGTTAAATTAATTACTTTTAAAAATTAAATATTTAAAATGCAGTAAAAGGTTCACCTGCAGTTGAAAATTTCCGAATAGGTTAATAAGTATTAAAATTTGAAAAGCTATACATATTCAAGTTCATTTTGTATATATTTATAAAAAAAATATACGCAGTTGTCATCTGGGAACATAAATTCAACACGTTTGAATGAATGCTAGAATGTTTTATGTTTGATATTCATATACCCAACTGAGGATAGAGTTTAAACAAATATTCATTTATTTCCAAAATCAATACAAAATTTCTTAGTAACTCAGTTAAAACCAACATCGAGAAATCATTGTCAGGGAAACGATTTGCTCTATTCCCATATGACTATGACGTGAAGACTGAGCACATCCAACGAAATGTAAACATTAATTTAATGTTTATAATTACATACATTTAAAAATCTACAGATTTTCGTGATTATTATGTATGGAAATAAGTATTTTCATACATTTGTAAAGGAATAATCGCATAAAGTCAGCAAAGACGATGGTTATAATAGTCAATCACGGGAGTGTAGTTATTAGCTCAATACATTCGTTCCTTAAGGATATTGTTTATAAGCAAATGGATGTAATTTTATCCATACCAGCTTTGCCGTAAAAAATATGTTAATGTTTATGGATTGTGTTTACAAATCAAAATTTATAATAAACTGAAATAATAAATACACTGGAGTGTAATTACTGCTACGAAAGTAGTACGAATGTACAGAATGCTCTTGCCACAGCAGTTTCGATAAAAGCTATGTAACAATGGACGTAAGCATACACACAGTCATTCATATTATTAAACACAAGAGTTAACCTGCGTGTAATTACGTCTAGTTACAATCGAACATAATGATAAACACATACACGAGACATGTTTAAGCACTAAGAAAAGTTGGTTTATGTTCTATTTTTACCATATGCTAAATGGCCAACCAGAAGCCGTGAAAGTGACGATAGACTAAATTAGTAAAAAATAAGAAGTTTGTGTTGTAGTACTTGAATGTTCAGACTAGCTTCTGTCGTGTATTTCATTTAGGAAATTAGGAACTTTTGTACCAATGCACATTAACTTTTTTCTTTTCTTTGAAGCGAAGGGTTAAATTTTTCAGTTTTATTTGTTATACTAATTTGCACGAAACTTTAAAACTTGTGTAGGGATTGTAACATATTATTAGAACAACAAAGGCATGTACAGTATTGCCAACTAACAATGTGAATTTGAAATAATTAAACTTTTACTAAGAATTATTTTAAAAATCTCGTCAATTCATTGACATTACTTTTAACAGAAGTATCTTTACGAAAACGGGCACGCTGAGAGAATTGTCACGGTTTCTTTCATTAAATACTTGTCACAGTGAATATGTGAATAGTTGTGTGTGAATAATAATCTTCAGGTGCATTTAACCCTTTCTTATTATTAAAATTAAAAATAAACCATGTCGCTAATTGTATCAACACAAATTCTTATCAACAATAACAGCCACATTTTACGTCTTATTACTAAGCCTAAAACAATTGTATAGAGCCCTTGGTGTTTGGACATATGTTTATGACAATCTTATCATAATAACTATTTACTTGTCAAGTAAAATGTGTTTTTAGTGCCCCAGGCTTGAGATTGTTCAAATGCGTTTTACATCAAAATGTTATATGTTTACGAAATAGCATTAGCTATGCAGATAATACTTCTGTGTACAGTTTCCTCTTACGAAAAACAATTTCTCGCATAGTTATAACCGAGTGTCAAACTCAATATTTGCGTGTTATGATGGAATGCAACCAGAAAAACCAGTGGAATTACTTAAACGAAGAACCTCTCTGTGAAATAACATATGGTCTACATATTCAAAGATTAGAAAAACTCAACTTTTTTATGATTTATATATTTGTAAAAATATTCTACAAAATTAACACTGTTTAATAAATATTAAATTATCATTTTATAAAAATTAAAACACCCTTATAGGGCAGTCTGCAACGAAAAAATTGCAATATTATAGTAGCACCAAAAACTGACCAACACGTACACATAACGGTAATAGTAATTTCCCACAAATAAGATGTTTTTGCTTCCATAGTTTTCATACATACGTATATCAAAGTAACGATTTGAATATTTAAGCTATTTACCAAAAGTAAAAACCATTGATTTATACGAATGAAATCAGTTCGAGTGAAAGTATAAATGCATTCGGCTATAGAATGTCACATGTTATTTCACGTAAAAATTATTTTTGAAACAACACAGACGCTAAAAGATTTGCTAAATTGAGGTACTTTCTAGATTTTTTTTTTAAATACAAGCAATGTACATGGCATTAAATAAATAGTATCGTTCAGTAGCTATACACATTTGCTTTAATTCCAAATTATTTAATGCGTATCGTCTGAATACTTTTACTTTGGGTAAGTAGCGGAGATTAGTTAATTCGTTACTTTGACAGGTGATTGTACGAAAACTAGTGTACGGAAAAATATTTTTTTGTGGGAAATTACTATTAATGTAACGTGTAAGAGTTGAACAGTGTTCGGTAAGAAGTTATTAAATTTCGAATATTTCGGTGCAGAGCATCCTTAAAATTCCAGTATTCACCTGGTACGACTTCATGATTTTTAAATTCGTAATATTGGTTTTAGGGCATAAGTGAGAAAATGTTTGCCTATAGAACCAGTTTAATGTATTTGCACTTAATTTGCTTTAAGCGTTAAATTCAATTAGTAAATAGTGATTTGAAAATTTAGTATACCAGTTGTATTATTATTGTTTGCGTATTGGATTTAACTAACAAATAATGCATATTGAGCGCAAAAACGTTTTAACAAAAAATAATACCGACTTCAAAAAATCTACTCTGAAAAAATGCATTAAAAAGTAAGTAATGATTACGTTATTTTAGACTACTGTGTAATATTTTGACGTGAATCTGATGTTGTGACGACGCGTAGCTTACAATCACTAATATCTGTAACAATAACCTTTATGAAAAAAAAACTTAAATTTAAATATTTTTGTCACTAAGGTTTTGCAGTGTTATGCTATGTGTTCCAGACTTATACTTTATGTCAATGCGGCATCCACAATCCGAATATATGCCCGTGACCTTTTACCCTTGAGCATTGTGTTTGCTAAAGTACGTCTCAGATATCCAAAATAACACAGAATATTTTATCTTGCTAAACTTCAGTATACTAATAGTTTCAGGAGTTAATATCAAATGAAATATTTGACTGATCCAAGAATGGCGACAAATAAATAATAATGAAATTAGATGGAAAATGGATTTATTAACTACCATGAAAGAAAGACGTCTAAAATTAGAACTGAATTATTTAACTTGATCGAGTTTTTGGGCGACAAAATTTAAATAAGAAGAATGGATGTTGAAAACCATTATTTAACATGAAAAAAAGTGTAGATATGGTAATTATAATAATATGGATCCTGGAAATTGATTAACTACAATTTGTAAGTCTTACGATATAACTACAGAAAATCAGATGTATTATATTTCGCACACCAGCATATTTTAGTATTATTAAACTTAGTTTGTGCGGCATTATAGTCTACTGCAGGTAATTCAAAGTCTCTTGAAAATAATATCTCTCAGGGCATTACACTTACGCGAGAAATTATAGCTACTGTTCATTAACCTCATTTAAATCTGAAGTCGGAAACATGGAGGTGTGCGAGATAATATTCGACTGGACAGTACCGGAATAGCTTCTTCTTCGTAGTTGAAGTAGGCTCCGCTGCGACGATGTCCAGAAGTCCCGGGATACCACCAGGAGCATCGTCGCTCTACTCCTGTAGAGATGATTAAAATCGTCCTCGACGACGACAGCCCTCTGGTATGGTTCTAATCTCACACCACACGTCCTCCATCGACGTTTCGTCGACACGTTCCCTCTTTAGACAATGTCTCGGACCCCTCTAGTCCGCAATTCATCATACTGTCTATGCCCTCGGAGATCACACCTCGCGGACAAAGCCAAACTATATTCCTTGGATTAATATCATGATACTACAGTTACTAAACTAAACATTATGCATAAAATTAAATCCATATTAAAATATTAAGCAAATTATTAAATGAACAGTAAAATCTGGTCAGGGTATTTTCAATAAGTATCAATCATTTAGAAAAAATTCCTCAGAAAATCTGAAATCATTTACATATTATTTTTAAAAAATTAGCTAACTTGTCTGAATATGTAGACCTATTCTACACATTACACTACTTAGAATAAAATAAATTTACTAGTTCAGTAATATACACATGTTATTTTTGGAGTCGGTGCCAGGCAAGGGTAACAAACGTGTAACGAAATATCTTCGGTATACATCTAATTCATTTAAATTAAACGTTGACTGCAACTAACTGTGTCGATTGTTGATTATTGATGCTTAGAATCGTCTTAAGGTATTTAGATTTGTTTTACACGACACCTGTGTACATTTGTGAAGGCAATGGATTTTCGAGGTGTCGCTTTAAAGTCCCTGCTCTGTTTATTTTTGTAAACAGTTTTTTTTATGTTTATTTGTAATTAAAGTGTCGCTGAGTTCATTTGTAAGATGATTTAATTAAGTATTGCTACACTATCGAAATAATGTACCTTTAAATATACTTTCTTCATTTTAGGAAATTTCGTAAAATTTCTTAAAAACTTTGCTGGCACATACTCCAAATGTAACAATAATTTTATACCACTGTCTTAATAAATTGATTGTATTCTAAGAAGTGTAAAAAAAGTAATTATTTTTAATTTTTAGTGACTTTTATTCATAGCAGGCTTTTTTACTTGGTGTTATTTTCGTTTATTTTTTATATTACTTGATATTTTTTTTTAAAGAGTTCTGGAGCCTACCTTCCAAATTCGTGCTGTTTGTCGTTAAGGAGTTCCGTTGTCCCTTCGCAGTCCAGGTCAGTCCAGAACTTCCTTGCCCATAGTTAGGTACCTACCTAGTCTTGGATTATCTTAAACCTACCGATATCTCAATCACTATATATTTCCTATTCGATTTTTAGGAGTTCTATGATATATTTTCAAAGTCTAAGGTCCAATGCCAATAAAATTAACATGGGACATGCTTGAAAATATCCTTTTTCCAACAAAAAGAAAATTTCAAAATCGGTTTATAAATGACGTGTTTCTGATATAGCAAACGTAAAAAAAATGGAATTGATAACCTCCTCCTTCTTTTGAAGTCGGTTAAATACGTTAAAAAACATGAACGTAAAATTGGTTCCACAAGCAAACATGTTTTATTTATGCTCTAAAACAAATGTTAGGGCTTGAAAACGAAGAATGTGAATATGCCATCACGGGCAGTTGTTCCAGAGCTGTGTTTTACGGCGGGGTGGGGTTACGTAGGGCAGGACGTGGAGAGGGGGCTACAAGGGGCGTGCATTTGGCAACAGTGTGACGTCACGTCTGTGGCGGCATGTCGAAGCCGGTGATACAGTAAATCCGGCCTGGCACCCCGCGGCCGGTCAGCGCGCGGAGGGCAGGCCAGTGGCCATAAAGCGAGCATCTTTACGACCCCGGCTGTGGACGCTATCTGCCGATTGCGCCGGGTTAAACCATACCACCCCCTTCCCTTCTTGCACGTACTCCGCCCTCTCAACATACCCTCACAAACCATGCTATGTTCTGGACTCAGGCCGGACATCATTGTGCCATTACGTCACGAGCTTCAAGTCAAGGTCCCAGCGACACTCTGACCAGCAACATTCGCCTGTACACCGTCACCTTAATTGTAAAACCTCGGAACTACATTTAGCATTCGTTCAGAAAGAAACCAATCAATTTCCTTTACACTGAAATAAAATTGAAAATTTTTGTGTAACATTACTTTTAGTTAAATTATGATATATAAGTATATATTAACAGCAATATTTCTTCATAAATACCTTATTAAGATGGGACAGAAGGGCTCAAATGTCCAATCTTCGAAAAATTGTAGTTACGAGGTGTTAAAATTAAGGTAACGACATGCCGTTCATGATGAAGTAAGCATTTTACAAACCCCTACAAAAAAGTATCTAACACTAATAGTTATACTTTACTAGCTGTCCCGTCATGAGTTGCAATGCACATTAACGTTTTGGGTTCCCCGTTCTGAACTTCTACGCTAGTTTTTTCCTTCCCCTGGTCACAAAATTTATTTTTGCAGTTATCTTCGGGGGCACACGCGCAGTAAATTCATCCAAGTTTTTTATTATTCCGCTAAATTTTATTTGTACCCATTTCTGACACTCTACATCGTTTTGATCCGTCCCACCAACCCGCCCTTCTTTTATCCTAGAAACCTTCTGTTTACTTAAGTTTCATCGCAATCGGGTGAATGGTTGAATGGCACAGAAACGCGTAGAAGACGAACAGAAGCATAATTAAAATTTTCTTTCATAAATAGGTTCCAGTAATATGTTACCACTGACGTTACCAGTCACGCATATTTGCAAAAAAGTAGTGGAAACATAGAAATTGGCTGGACAGAAGATTTTCTACAGTACCTTAAAGCGTTAACTTTACAGTGAACAACATGTACACACAACAGCATTACTGATGTCGCACGGTACATTCACATGTTACAACCTTTTAGAAGTTTTACCATTGCAAAAATGGCACTGAAAATAATACATTTGATACTGTGTAATTATAACCACCAAAACAAAGGAAAGTACAATCTGCATATTTTAAATATTTGAAAGGTACTACAGGTGCAATTTTCTGTGCTATTTTTGTACTGTTGCATGCTGTAATTCTGAGGGCGGGCTGACTGGGGCCTATGTCGAAACACCTTATGGACTAGCCCATGACTCACTAGCCGGGCTGCCCCATGATGTAAACCCCGACAATATACGTCATAGAGACCTCTTTTAACTGCGCCCTGGCCCTACGAGGCCAGCCTATGAGGCTCAAGTCACGTCCGACGCATGATAAAATGTTTATTTTAGACCTCTTTAATGCGGTGAATCCCCGACTTTTTCGCAGAGTATAAATGCACCGAACCGACACATTTGGGGAGAGTTCGCTATTGGTCGTGCTAGAGGAAGGTGCTATGCTTGTGGAGAGAGACTGGTGAAGACATCTTGGTGACGTCAGAGTCTACCGTGAGGCTGCAGGCACATACCTTCGGAGCAGTGTTGGGCGAAAAAAGAGGACCGCTGCTGCGGGTCAACGGACAACAAGGAGGTACCGAAGACCTCAAGAGGGAAGATAGTGGTGCACTCGGGGTGCTGCGCAGCACATGGTGAGCCATCACCATTTCGGACTGTTAAGGTTGTACATTGACACTATTTGAAAGACTGTTGATTGGATACATGGCTGAATTTTTATTGTGATTTGTAGTCTTTAATTAATTGATGGTAGACTTTATTATTCTTTAATTGTCAAAGTTAATTAACGTTTCTTTGGCGCAGAAGTAATTGCGTGCATAATTAAGGGTGTTGTGAAAAAAATACAGTTGATTGCTGTTTTGTGTGTTTGTGTAAGCTCTGTGACCTAGTAAATCAAGAACTTATTTCAACTCTTTTACTTATCATTATAAGACTTCTATCCCAAAAAGCTCAGAGAATTGCACACATATTAAGTTTTTGCTTAAACTTGTAACAATATGAATGTGCATTTGTAAAAGGTTTCACACACCGTGTGTCACCTACATGTTGGTTTTCCGCAGCTAAGAAATGCAAAATAAATTCCTGCTATTTTTAAACACTGCTGGTATTATGTACAATATTGGAATTGTAGACTTTAGATTCGAGTTTTATTTTTAAGTAAATACACTGAAAGCGAAATTGTGAAGGAAATGATACCTACAAAATTATTTTGTGATAAACACAGTATTATTCTGTGATACCCAATATATTTTATCGGTTACTACTAAATATGTTTTGGGCACAAAATATTTTTGGCAGGGCCGATACTTACCAAATATTTTATAGCTGTCACATAATATTTTTTCAGTGTACTTTTTTTATTAGCCCGCTTGTTAGGTAACGTTCCTGAAACATAGCACGGAGGTTAATTGTTCCAGCCCTGTTTAATTTTACTTGAAATTTGTTCCCCATCACTCACACCTGCATACATAAAATTATTATGTCAAAAAATTTTCTTTACATATGTAACTACAAAAACTAATTTATAATGTGTGAGGTTTCAGCAGAATATTCCGCAGAGAATAGTTAAAGTGTGTTAGTTTACGCAATTTTCTCAGTCAATTGAAAAACAAACACAAGAAGATTATTTTACTAAGAAAACTTTTATGATTACCAAAATTCATCCCTACATATGTAATCATCACCCAGTCACAAACATGCATGTAAGTACACACATTAGCATATATGCTTGGTTGTTGGTTTCACGTCTA
Source organism: Medauroidea extradentata (assembly GCA_003012365.1). NCBI lineage: Eukaryota > Metazoa > Arthropoda > Insecta > Phasmatodea > Phasmatidae > Medauroidea > Medauroidea extradentata. Next base: position 64,350 of record PNEQ01077975.1, read on the forward strand.
AGTACAATATATGGAAAATAGTTTACTGCTAGGACACCGAATGATAATTTTCTCTTAGCCGTCGAAAAATTGTTGAACATGTGTACCCATTTCGCCTGTCCAGCGATTGATATAATACATCATTTTGTAGCATAAGAACAGTACAGAAATGCATAATGTACGTTTTCAAGGATATAATTTAAGTATAGAAAATAATTCAACTGGTTTTCATGAACACTATTTTGTTGCGAATTGGCAGACGTTTTACTGTTGGATAACTCGGTTTTATCAACTAATAATCCGTTATTAACATTGGTTTACGTTGATTATGCAATATTAGCTGTCCTTCGTGGCTAAGCCCACGTACGTACTTAAATCATGCCCGGTAATGTCAGTAGTATTCTTAAAATAAAAATGATAACATATACATATACAAACACACACACACCTACACACCCACACACACACACACCTAGTCTGTCCAGAAACAAACACGTAATAAGCACACTATGCGATTCCTCGGCTAAATTGGAGATGAAAATGTTAGTGGCAAAATGCTATACGTCGATATTTTACGTGTATAATGTGGCAGCACTGCACGGAGAAAGTCCCATTTTGCGTTCTACGTCCAGGTATCATTTTGTGTATGTTACGTGAAGTAAACGTACAATCATGTTTGGACTGCTCGGATTTGAACCTATGTCCGCAAGACGCAGATCAGAACACTATCAGTATGACAAGTAAGATATATGTGGAGCTAACGAGGGGAATAACTACAGTGCTAAGTGGTTACATTGTGCACATAAAATGTCATTGTACAAAATTGTGCAATAATCATTTTCTTCTCCAGTTTAGCCCAGTATTAGCATGGTGCTCTTGTTATGCCATTGTTTTTGGACATCCTGCATATACAGGCTCGCAGATGAATATATTGTATCATATTACGTATCGCTAGGAAAGCCGAATGTAACTCCGTTAGAATATTTATCGATGGTCATAATTGTAGTTCAAAAAGTCTACATTCAATTCATACGGGTAAAACAATAATCAAATTGGTTTCTGAGAGAAAACGGCATCTTGTGTACTAATAAATGCTTGTTTACGCATTGCGTAATGTGAACTACACTTATCTGGAGAAGAATTACGTGCTAATGCGTGTATATGATACTTCTATGTTGCTGTCTGTTTATACATGTCACTGAAAGCCACCATGTGAAAAGGCATCACTTAAATTTGAATCCACAATATTGCAATCAATTATCACGAATAACTTTCTCTACGTACATGCCTCAAATAATTGTACTTCCGAAACACAGAATTACATTGATTTCAAAGGTGATTCGTGAAAAAATGTTCACCTAAGATACAATGGCCTGATAGATAGGCAACAGTTCCTGCACCCTAAAGAATTACAACAGGAGTGGCTTTTCCGCTAATTACGACGTGCTGCCTAATACGATGCCGTCAAACATAATTTATAAGTCAAGTGTAACGCTTAAAATGGTACCCGTAAGTCCAGTTTCGGTAACATGTGTTTCGGAAAATGATGTTTGACTGCGTGGTAACAGCGCAAATTTAGTGTTCCGCTGTTGAGTTAATCCTCAGTTTTAATTCAAGTTTCGTGACGATGGTTGTGTTTTGAGTGTGGTTTGAACAACGAAGCTGGGGATCCTGGACTTGTTAACTTTAGAACGATTTTTTTTAAACGTACACTGTACACAACGGATATCGCCTTCATTATTCGTTAACGACATTTGTTTTTCAGATACACTGAAGAGAAATCCGATATATACTTTAGTTTTAAAAAAGTTCAGAAAATATTACTTTTGAATGTGTCAGTAAATGTGTGTTTTTAAATTACAAATTAACATAATGTCTTGACTTCTTCACATTTTCCATTATTTTTGTGAAATTAAAGTAAGTTTCAAAATATGTAGTGAACATTTATTGACTCGTATTATTTATGTAATTTCTTGTCGACGATAAACAAGTTTCCGATTCTGCAGTTTTTCACTGTCGTGTATCCATTTTACCCAGACCTTAATTTCGATATTGAGTTTTCCAAACTTAACTATCGTACGATGGTGTAATCGTAGTGACCCAATTGTATTCCTCAGACAAAAATCATATTCACAATATTCCACACAATATGCTCCTCGGACTACATTCTTCAAGGACGTCTACAGGCCTATTTCAGATATACCAGGGGTGATATCTCAAATTTCTTATTTTGGCGTCAGCAATCAGTCAGCAGATTTTAAACCATAGTTTTATAAGACATCTTGTACATTCGCAAACAGTTATTTTCACTTTTGAACTGATCGTTGAAACTCAATTTTTTTCAATTTTTTTAATTCACTTGATTTTATAGTGACTTCACATTTTTACGACATTAACATTTTAATAAATTTAATATCCAACGTTTTAAAAACGGACTGAAAAGTAAAGAATAATTTATCCTGTGAAAATACATGTAAGATTTAAAATTAAAAACATGGGGTGTATGAAACCGAGATTTGATATCGTAGAGAAAACTCACACAACAGTTCATATCATTTGCAGTCCACGTATCAATTATCAGTTGCACGTGCTCCACTTTTTTTCATTTTAATTTTAGAAATATTTCCACTTTAGAAATGTTTTTATACTTATCAATCCACTTTAAAAACGTAGTATATTAAATTTCTTTCATTTAAACAATTATTATTTTTTTAGACTTTGAGGTGTAATTTTTTTCAATCTATTAAATAATGCAAAATTCTTACCGAAGAGGCAAACAAATAAGCAATAAAGAAACCGAGTTAATATTACATTGTCTTTCTGCTCTAAGCTATGTTTAAAGTTTAACGACAAAAATTCATAATTATATGTTTGTACGCCATATTGTTCGTTTTATAAACGTTACTTGTGACTATATTTTCCACTTGGAAAAATTGTTTAGCTTTAACAATAGCCTTCCCATAGCAGCATGTTAAAGTCAAAATTTGCAAGTTACATTAACATGGGAGTAACAAAAACTAGCGACTTACTGGGATGTAATAATTTACACTGAAATAAGATATTATGAGCCATATGATAAAATATTCAAAAACACAAAATTAAATTCCTTTGTAATTTCTAAAAAAAAAAAAAAAAAAATGGAAACTATGAAAATTTGCGTCATTTATGGCAAATTCTAAAAAGACACAAGGACTTTGTTTGTGTATTTTTCAATATTTTAGCATATTACCCATTATATCTTATTTCAGTGTAAATTGTTTCATTCAAGTAAATCACTTTGTTTTCTTACTCCTATCTTCACGTAACTTGCAAATTCTGACTTCGACATGCAACTGTGGGTAAACTATGAAAGCTAAAAAAAATTTAGAAGTTGAAAATGTAGTAAAAAGTAACGTATATAAAACGAACAGAATGTTATACAAATATGAAATATTTTTTTGCCACTTTAACATTCTTAAAATATCTAGTTCATCAGAAAATTAACATCACGTCGTATATTTATTTCTTTAAGTGTTTCACAATATTTTGCTCTAACATTGTATTACTATCCAGTTATGAGCTATGTTTCAAATTTCTAGTCTCTAACTCATCGAGAGAAGAGTTTAAAGTCAACTGCAAAAATTTTCGAGAACGGACAATCAACCGGGCAAGAAATCGAGTAAATAAAAACATGTGTAAAAAATAAATGTGGGGGCTACTCTGCCTAAGTTCAAGGTTATTTTTCACCACATATTTTTGTTGTAAGTAAATTCTAAAATTGTTAAAGACTTCGCCAATCACGGTTTTAATGAAAGGTGTCTTGGATTTTCCATATGGAATTAAAGTAAAATAGTGGTGCGAAGTTATCACACATCAGGTAAAGTTAAAGAAAAAGATCACAGCCTTGAGGCAGAGTAGTTTCCAGAATACCATTTATTTGTGTATAGGTAAGTCTGTGCTAAACACCAGCGTGTTGCTTGATCCAGGCCCTGTATGCAGGAACACTGGCATACACCCCTGGGTGCCCAGCTTGACCACAGCCTGCCCCCCAGGACACGACACCAACCAGCTGGTTGCTGTGCACCAGAGGTCCTCCAGAGTCCTTCTGGCAGGTGTCCTTGCCTCCAGCCATCACTCCCGCGCACACCATCGTGTTGAGGATCCTGTTGCTGTATGCCTTGTTGCACTGCGCGTGGCTGATGATGTCGATCTGCACAGCCAGCAGCTGGGAAGACGTGGTCCCGCCCTGTGATGTGACCCCCCAGCCAGAGGCTAACACGCTGCTGCCGTCAGCTGGCACTGAAGATGCCAGGGTGATGGGTCGCACTGTGGTGCTGTACACAAATGGCGTAGCCACCTGGAACACGTATACCGCACAGTGTGGTGACTGCTGCAAGGTAAGCTGCTTTCGTTCTCAACTGTACTTGTTTACTCCCTCGTGTACACGACAGCCTCTCAGATACAGGCAAAATAGTAATACAGACGCGAAATGACGTTGCGACTCGTTAGGCTTGGCGAACTTCGCCGCTCATTGGCTGCCCGAGGCTGTTGGTGCCAGCCCCGTGTCTGTTTGGCTCCTGCGTGTTACAGCTGCCGATTATCAGAGAAGCTGCCCCACACTGGTTGGCAGTGGTGTTGACCAGGGAAGTCATTTTGCTGGCATGTGTGACTAATTTCGCTGGCCTACCAGCTATTTCACTTATGTATTCCCAAATATGCCTCTCAGACGTAGTTGTGCAGCGGATGTCAAACCTAATGGCTGCCTTGGAACTAACTTGAGAGTGGCCACATTACGTTCTGTTAGACCCAATAGTGTGGTTGTTACTGATTCCTCTGCGTGTACCGAAACAGTACAGTACTGAGCAAACATTCTCTTACCTTGCAAATCCTCACCACACGCCACTAGGTCGGACCTAATCAATATTGGACAAATACCCAACAATTTGCAAAACCATTTAAGAGTGTTCAAGAGGGTTTTTAATACAAATGTAATAGTTTTACGAAATATTATTAGTTTATTAGTTCTTTAGGGGACGTTTGTGAGTACTGTTTTCTCTAACAAAAACCATTTTGACTCGCATAAATGTATGCCTACTGTAAGTGAAAATTTGCATGTAACGCTGCCAGTTTACCTACTATACAAAATAATGCACAGTGAAATAACATCCCATGTTAGAAAAATTTGCAGTCAACAATTTTCGCATTATAAAAAATTGCCGCATTGGTAACATTTTTCCGGTACTTTTGCAAATTTTTCAAATATTCAAAATATTACGCTGTGAGTTTAAATTCATATGTTAGGTTATGTAGCCCAACACTTGTTATTTCACTGTGAGTTGTTTCATTTGAGTAAGTCAGTTGGTTTTCACTATTTGCATGGCAGCGTAACATGCCAATTTTTAACATGGTGCTCCATTAAGAGAAAATTATGTGAGTTAAATTAGTTCATGAGAGGAAACTGTACTCCCAATAACTGTCTGTAGAACTAACACTATTTCATGAAAATATAAATTTATGAATTTGTACCACTTGAACAGCCTTGATATATAAACATAATTATCACTTGAAGAGAAATTAAATTAATGACATGTGTATAAACTGTAACTGAAAATAAGTAAAGCGACTGCAAACAAACGCATCAAGTTACTATATAAACAAATTACCTTAACATGGGGTAACATGCGACACTTTGTATTTCTATGTGTATCAGCTGGAAGTAATGATTAATTCAGTTGCATGTGTACACTCATTGTGTCTAATTTGTTTAAACTATATTTCATTACTAAGGACTGCCACATGTAAGAAAAAAAAGTAAGTGTCCCAAGTTACCTCATTTTACCATATATCAAAATGTTAGGTAGCAATTTCCAAAAATTGCTTGATCTAACGTTCGTTGGTATTACGGAGATGTGAATAGTAGCCTACTTCGGGCGTCATCGGTTGAAGTAAGGTTTTTGCTGTTTAACATGGGAGTTACGATTATGTCACTTCTGAAACTGTCAGCTGCAATGACTGCCGTAAAGTAAAGGAAGTCAGCCGTTTGTGCAAATAAAACACATTAATTATTTATCTTCAAATTTATTACAGTTAATAAGGATGATAAGCAAAATAAGAGCGAGCAATTAAGAGCAACGCTTATTTGGAGCTATTTTGTGCATCCGTTTTTAGCCATTTTGAGAGGTTCGAAAATCATCATTCTGACAAGCGCGCTGAATTTTTTAAAACATAGAAGCAGAGTTTCAAGTGTGTGTTCTTTTCGTAGATAAACATAATAGGAATAAGTTAAGCGGTTTTGCGTATAAAATAATACGCGTGACACGCTGCAACGCCGTTCACGTGCCAGTCGAGAGCTCTTCTTATAAGGGCTGTTGAGACTCGCGCTTCTAGTGTCACTTCGCAAGGCGCTAACCTTGCCCTCGGTGTTTCCGTTGTACCGCTGAAACTATGGAATTTAAGGCGGTGACCATATCATTTTATTGCTGGAAGGTATATACCAATGTTCGTTGTATCTCCACATCGCAGTTTCATATCAATCTGTGCAGTATATTTTGTGTTAAAGCTGTGCGAAAAGGCAATTTTTAGGGAGGACTCGGAAAGAGTATTCCCAGTGCACGTTATGTTTTGAAAGTACGTTATAATCTTTCTCTGAACTGTGTTAATTATCAAAATAAATGCGCATTTCTAACCCTCTGCAGCTCATTTCAACAGCAAGGCTGGCGGGCACTTTGAATAGAGTCATGCAAACTTCCCAATGTTATTTGGCAAACGATTAGGATTAATATAACTGCACATCCTTGAAGATAGTCTGTGGTGTCGTTGGCCACCGGTTTTTTAGTATTGTCGTTTACGTATATGACTGCTTCACTTTGGTCACTCTACCTTTGACGTTTAAATTATTGGGCAACATCGTTCACTCCGCTAGCCCAGATATTGTGGGTTTATGAAGGACTTCGAGGTAGCTAATAACAGCTTGCAGTCTAATCTGCAGTCAGAAAATAACGGAAAATTTGCAGGAGTCTACAGATAATGTATTTTATATGATTGGAAAATAATTTAAAACGTTTGTTAGTATAATTAACATAGGGAGGCAAAATTTAAGAATGACAGCTTTGACTCACCTCAAAATAAGCCTTCATTCTCTGACGTACATTCACTGCTTAGGTGTGACAATTTTTTTCCTTAATAACATGAAAAATTAACTAATTAATTAAAAATACTTAAGCTTACCTTCCAAGTACTGAAAGACAAATGTTACATCATCTGCAATTTCGATTACCATATTTCAGGTATATGTTAATTTGCTATTTTATTTATAAAGTTTTAATACTAGAATCATTGCCTCATAGTTACAGGGAGTACAGCGATGTTATTTGCAATGCATAACAGAGGATACATTGTTGTATACATACATTACTTTTTTTGCACTTACTTGCTCCTTGTGAAGGAAAAAAATCTTAAAAGATTGAAGTTCGTGTAATTTAAAACTATCAAATTTGAAAACAGACCAGGCATCATTATCTCACAAAGGTGCAATGGAAACTCACCCCATGTCAGTATGCATTCTTTTGTTTATGCGTGCGTAGAACGCTGTTGAGTCTGTATGCAGCATATAATGTGTGCGAGTTATATTTATTTTTTTTTTATTTTGCTTCGAAAATATAACATATTTTTTAATACCTCCTTTATGAAATGTGTTCATTTCTGTTCGTGTTAAGTCCGAACATTTCTAAAAAATACACGTTACGATCAAATAGAAGCATTAAAACATGACACAAACACGACTACCAGCGTAGCGGTATCTACCGCCCTTCTCATTTACGTAATCGTCCATTATCTCAGGTTATTTAATCATGCTTTCCTATGAAGAGTTTCACTATACAGAGCTCGATAATACTCTCCAACTCTTTGCGAAGAGAATGATACCTAGGAGCAGGAATAAAAAGTTATACATATCTCCTCATTTTCTACTCATATTACTTTCAAAATTTTGTTTTGTATGTGAGAAAAAGAGCATTGCGTGTACCCCAGAAGAAGCCACACGCTGTTGCTAGTAAACTTTTAAACATTACAATATTATCGCAATACTTAGACTTTTGCAAAGAAGTAACAATTACCCATATCGAAGTAATCGTATATTGTATATCACAATGTTAACGGCAAATATAGGTTATTCGTTAAATATTCACTGTTTAGAAGTTTCTAGTGCAGTTTCTTACGAGACTGAGGTGGTTTTCCATTGTTATTCTCAGAATGGGAGAGGCCGCTTTAACCTCATAATAACTAGCTGAATTAAAAAAAATGTTCTAAGGTGTATTGTAATTTACCTTTAAATTTATACGTTAGGATTATACTCCTTCTATATAACACTAAGTAAAATAGACATGTAAGCCTTAAAATTATTGTCCATTTATTTATTTGTAAAACTTTAGAAATTTAGAGCACACCGTAGAAATGCACTACTGTAAACTATAGCAAAGAGGTAATTTGAACAAAGATATGTTATGAATAAAAATATGAAATAGATAATGCACATACCTTTATAAGAGAAACATCGTTGTTAATCACAGGACTAACTGTGTAACCAGCGTGGTTGATGATCAACGTGGCCTGATGCACTGTACCTCCGCTGTTTCGATAGCTCGAACCAACTCGAATAGTTACGTCTTTCGCAGCATCGCTAAGAAAATTCCACATTTTAATAAGTTAATGTGACTTGTTTAAGATACTTTACCCCTTAGGCAAACTTTTCTCTTTGCTTAACATGTAAATACAAGTACGCCCTGTTTAATCGGGGAAATAACTTTTAACAAATCAGTAAATATGTTTAGCGTATTTTATTGATTAAATAGGATGAAGTTGTAAAAACACAATTGTTTTTATAAGAACTACCTTTCTTTAAGCTTGTACCTTTAATTAGAAACCCTGTGTACATATTAATTTTAATGATAAGTATTATTTCGATACAGGCGTAGTCTACTAAATGATACTATAACTATAATGGCAGTTATAAAATACTAAATCTTTTATCCCAAAAGAAAAATGTTTAGAGTACTTTGAGGGTAGACACAAAAAAAATTTTAACAAATAATAACACTAACTTAAAAAAAATCTACTCGGAAAGAATGCACTAAAAAGTGAAAAATAATTACGTTATTTTTGGACTATTAGAATACAATCAATTTAATAGGACAGGAATATATCGTTATTGGTATTTTTGGAGTCGGTGCCAGCCTAACAATACTAATTAAACAATACTAATTAAACGAATTTAGAAATTAACACAACTGCCTAAAGCGATACATTAATTACAAAAAATCTAAATAAACTTACTAACAAAATAAACTATATAGAGGCTTAAAGCGACACCTCGAAAATCTATTGACAAATGAACACTGATGTGTAAAACAAATCGAAATACTTTAAGGAAACTCAAAGCATCAAGAATCTGCATTCGAATACAACTAAAGAAAACTTATAGCATTCGGGTCGTTCACTCAAATTATTTTTTACACTCTCAGGGTAGTTATCAATTCTAAGTGTAGTGGAAACTCTTGGAATCTAATATACTTACCGAATGCTGCAGTGAGCGGCGGAGAGAACGAAAGTGTTGCTGATAATGCTGGCTCCACATACTTGGTCGTTGTGCGATTGGTATGCTGCCTGCAATAATCATGAATTATAATTTACTTCGCAACACTATTATTTCGCCATATAAAGCTACCCGTCTGAAACTATTTAAACTTCTTGTTAACGTTTCGAAAATTTTATTTTGTTGTTCCTATTAGTTTGTAAAATGTTTCAACGCATTGTCAACAACGTTTCATGCGAACATACATACCAAAGTATTAATTACTTAACTAAAACTGTCAAATATGTTTGCATTAATGGGACAGGTGAAAATTTGATTCAAAAGTTGCAAAATACTCGAAATTCAAATCAGCGGTTTAAATCAGTGAAATGTTAATCACTGAAATTCCAAATGACATTCTGTTTCTGACTTACGAACCTGTACAATGCACTCATAAACATTCAACAGGCAGGTGAAATTCACTGAGAGTATGTGGATATCACTCTTAAATAAGTAGCATTAAGTCAATTAAAAAATCAACACGGCGTCAATAAATTCACCTAAAGGACTGAAATTTCACCGAAGTGTTTCATTGCTCTTTGATTGAAGACCATGGAATGTTTGTTGGCCTCGTGATTGTTTTTATCTCTGGTACATTGCAAATAGTTTCTTACTTAGTTTTTAAGATGACCTCTTTTGTCAAACCACCATGTCATGCTAAAATATACTGTTCTCTAATCATGTCATTTTTTCTTTGTGTGTTACCCTATTAACCTCACCGTATTGCAGATATATTACAGTTTAGTTCTGAAAGATAACCGATGAATTACGCGTACTCTATGCACTAATGACTTCCGCTTTTTACACTCCCACAAGAAGAATTAGTAACCATAAATTAACTTAAGTTACGTTGTCTGAACTAGAAGAGAATTTGTATAGTTCTGCATAAGAAAATGAGACTCTTCAATCAACGATTCGTTAAGTATGTATTCACATCAGCAATATTTATTACGTCTTGTTGTCAGCAGGACGTTTTCTAACATAATTTGATCACACTCACTGAAACTATTCTTATCATGATATATTATACTATAAGTTATGTAATACGATCTATTACACTCGTTTAATTTGAACGAACTTCAGCATGAAACTCCACTTCAACAGTGCATACGATTTGTAACGTAAATGTTTAATAATTGATTTGCGAAAGCGCTGTATTTATAAAAATAAGTGTTCCGCGAAATATATAATTTATATTAAATTATAAGGAAAAGCATTTCTTAGTTGAAGTATTTTTCTCAGGAAAACAAATTAAGCTAGTTTCAATGGTTAGTTTTAAATTATATACTTTGCAGTTATTACTTGGCTGTTGTAGTCATACAGTATCTATGTCTGTACAAAATAGCTTATGCACGAAAATAAAAAAAAATACTCGGATGCTATTAAATTTCAATAATTCAATGTTTTTTTGTATATCATTCTGAGATAATTATAAACCAATTATAGCGCACTTGAACAACTTCTAGTTCAGTTATTAGAAATGTTGTCCACTTTCATTCACTTGCTGTAGAAGACATCGATTTTCATTTCTTGTAACTGTAATTGCTTGGTTGTACTGTAGCTTATGTGGTAGCTAGTTGATTAAACTTGAATGGCTTATACTTAGAACACATGGAACACGTAAACTCGAGTTTAATTTTTCCCAAACACAAGACAACCACGTATGTCACAAATAAAGTCTCTATTACAACCAAATAAGTACATACTTTGTAAAAAAAACTAACATGCATCAATTGTAACGTGACAGAAATAGGTAAGTGAACCTGTGTAATTATAGCTGACCAACCGTACCTGATAAGGTGCTTGATTGATGCTGATCGCATGACCGCCGATAATACGTTCATCTATGTGGAATTCATCCCTAATGGAAGCACCTATAATTCAAACGAAAATTTGTTACAGACGAAATTGCATAATGATAAATGTTCGTCAAGTTATTGTTGTATATTATAATTACAAGCTACATTTTATCAACTTGAGTTAAGTGTAATACAGACATTCAACATTTAAACCAGGATAAATAGAATTCAAGCAAATAAAGCTATTTTTTGTTTTTCTTGGTTTTAATTAGCAGGTATGTGATAAACATGTCATTGTTTGACACAATTTATTTTAGTATGAGCTTAAGAATTATCTTCACGTAAGTCAAAATTGAACATGGTAAAGCGTAGAGAAATAGTGAGCACTTAGCACCGAAGTCTTAAGGCTATCTATACCAGGTAGTTGCTTCACATTGGTGAAAAAAATTAAAAACTTTTTAAACCAAATGCTTTGAAAAACTCAAGCCTAAGAGAAATCTTACGATCAAAAATGTGACAATTTTGCAAAATAATACGCAGTTCGTTCGCAAACGAAAACAAATTTGCTCGATTTTGGCTTAATTTGGTAACGAAATTGGTGATACTTTGAACGCGAAAATCTGAAAAAATTTATGACTTCAATTGCTAACAAAAAAAATAAGAACAAATTATGATATGTCTGCGACAAAACTCTATAGGGATTCTTAGAGATTAAAATTACCTTGAATTTGTAAAAGTATTTTCTAAGTCACTGTAAAACTATACGGGGAGTGGCGTTGATCGTTCATGGTAATGACATCAGATGTGAATGGAGCGGTTGTGAAATATAAGAGTGATTGAAGTAGTAAGTCACCAAATAGGACCACTGGCAGCCTGTAAGTTTTTTCACATTTTGCACATTCTGTAATTGATTGAGACTCCATCTGGCAACTAACTTGTTTTGTGGTATTTGGGTTTTGGTTTGATTTATACGTCACTGTCTCATTTTAGTTTTAAGGCATGAATTCAATCCCATTGAACAGAGATATATGAATTAAATCACCATTTAACTGAACTTAAGTTGTTAAATGCCCTATCTGCAATTCTATCTGAAGTTGTGGAATCTCAATCGTACAAAACATTTAACAACCTTAGCGATTATTTCTTACAAACAGCTCCAGACCCACATTTATTGGATGAAATGCTTTGTGTTTAAGTTAACTATAAGTGGTTGCGCAGATCATATGTAGGATTTGCTAGTTTTTACTACATCTTTCATTATTTATTTATTTTGTGGCTCTGTCTGTACACATTTTGTACTTCTGATGTAGATATAGTACTTTCGTGTGGTTTTTGTGTTGATTACATTTTATATATGTTATTGAATTTTATGTATTACTTTTGACAAATACTGGTCAAATTGTACTGTCAAATATAGGATGGTAATAAATTAATTGAAACGGAACAGAAAATTTGAAACTATGTAAATATGTACCCATTCTACTGCCTTGAGAATCGTGAAGAAAATTTTCAAAATAATAATTTGTAAGTAGCCTATGTACCAGGACATATAGTTCTTCCTTAATGCAGAACAATAAGAAAAAAATATGTCTGTCAGTGATTGACATCTAGGTTTTGAGCTTGACGGGTGAAATGAGGTGGGTTTATGCAGGAATAACGGGTGGAGGAAACGGGAGATCCCTGAGTAAATCCGCCCAGCAATAGCATCGTCCGGCAAAATTCCCATATGCGAAAATCGGTGTTGACCCGGTCGGGAATCGAACGCAGAACTCCAGAAGCATTATTTAGAGTGATGCTCGCGAACCACTGAGTCCAACAGTTGTGAACACCCTACCATAAACGTCTAATTTCTGTCCCCTTTAAAGGGCACGGTGTATGTAGTGCTTCGGGGATGCAGTAAATGTGGGCTGACGACAGATGAGGAAAATGTGAGTGTTACGTGATTATTTTATTTTTATTTGTTATTTGCATGCCCTCGAACAACACAGTACCTTGGTAACGCCACACAAAGGAAACTGCTTATAAGTCGGCCAGCGCATTTCCTGCCAACGTTATCCTGCATTTTGGGAAACTCAAGAAAATCAAAATCAGTATGGTCGGAGCTGGGCACCGAATCAGAGTTCCCCGAGTGAGAGTCAAGTTTTTTATCACTGCTCCACCTGGCCCGGATAATCCCCAATATGAAATAATCCGTCACATTCCCCGTGTGAAAAGTCTTACTATCTTACGAATGAACCCCAACAAAATAAATATGTGTAAAATCTCTTGGTCAACATCCAGCCAGCTACACTGAAAGAAAAATTTTGTAGGAAGTCTTCTCTGCAAAATTATTTTGTAGTTACCACAAAGTAATTTTGCGGTGACCGCAAATTTTTAGTGATGTCAATAAAATGTTTTTGTTGTGACCACAAAATAAATTTTGCAGGGTAAATACCCACAAAATATTTTTTAGCCGCTACAAAACATTTTTCTTTTTCGTGCAAAGGTATGGGCGTTTCGGTGGTATACCTGTTATTAAAAACGTGTCACGGCATTCTCACATGCGAAAATTCGGAGACCGACCACGCCGGGAATCGAACCTTGGTGGGAGGCGAATGGCCTTATCATTCGACCACCGCGGCCCCTCTGGCACTTAGGACTACGAGATATTCGACTTATTTGCCTGTATCGCCCTTATCTCTCCGACGACTCTCGGTCTCGAACACGTAAATCATCCCCAAGCCGACGGTGCCGTCAAGGATAAAGGTTTTCACCGAAATATAATTGGAACATTCGTTGCTATCACCCAGAACTTCTTAATGAAATGAAATGTTTCCTTCATCAGGACTCACTCGAAGTTGTGATCTTTGAAAGATTTTTCAAGGACTGTACGATAAACCTAAACATTTTAGTTGAATATACGCCATTTGTAGCTGATGTTGTAGAGTCGCAGAAAACACATAGCTACATTTGGCTTCTATTATGTACCGACTACAGACCTACACTGAAGTTACGTGTATGTCTGTTGATTACAGCCATTTCTTCCTTCCTTGGTTCGTTTCATTTGTGTGTGTGTGTGTTGTTCTTGGTCTCGTGATTAGCCTTTTGTGTCACTGTGAGTTTCCTGTGACTTAGAAACATTCCCCAGATACAACGAATATCCAACAAAACAATACAGTATTTGACTGACGTTAAGTTGTTGTTCGCCGTTAAGTTTTAAAAGCAGGTTATTTCTTATGTTATATAATATATGACTGACTAAATTAGTAACCACACATCAGACAGTTATTTTACGGGCTTAGGTAAGACATGAGAATCTTGTTTAACTATGGTCATGCTTTCTATACACAACAGAAAAGGAGACTGAATTGTGTGGATTTCAAGCACGTGTAAACACATCCTAGACGACGCTACCATGACAACCAAGCTGGGAAGTGGAACAGTTGCATTTAAAAAACCAAATATCGAGCACCGTAGCATTTGTAGTGCTGTGGAGTTTAACTTACATTTCATAAGACTTCGAAAAATAATCATGGCCCTATCTATATTAAATATGTGAAACTATTTTAAAAAATGGTCTGGGTAATATTTTCTACACATTTCATTTAAAAAATTTACACCACTGGTATTTCTCACTCGCTTTGTTAGTGACAAGATAAGAAAATAAGTATGATGAGAGAACCTACGGATTAGAAAAAAGTACACCTAACTTGACGCAAAGAAAACAATCAAATATTAGGCAAAAAAACAGTATCTGTGACAACATGCATCCGACTTTCCGTAGAAGGAAGTTTTAAAATTATCAATATTTAGTAATACAAAGGTTTTCAATCCAAAGGGAACCCACGTAATACTAAAACGTAAGAATTAAAATAAAAAATAGAAAACACATGTTCACTTAAATATTTCCTGTAATATGAGTACTAGTTTAATGCTTCTTCTCCATCTTTAAGGTCATGCTCTCTTGTTTTTACTATTATTGTGATCACAATTTTTTTTCAATCATAAACGTCTACAGATGTCTAACATCTGTGTGGCAATTTTGTTTCAAAGGTTTTTTTTTGTCGTGATAAACATTTTTTTTCAATGGAAGCATATATACGGATTCTACTAAAAAGTCAGTTAACATGAACTTTGATAGTTACATAAATTAGCAGAAACGGTAGTTTTTACTGCCTTGAAAAAATCGGCCAACATGGAGAAGACGAGATTAAACAAAACTTCCAAACAGATTTTTGATAGCTGCTCTCATTTACCCGTAAAAACTTAATATTGCAAAAATTATATATAAAACAGATATGTACTGCTGTGAGAAATGATTTTGAACCAATGTTGTTTCAGCTAAGAGTGAGTTGTTAAATAACGATTTTGTTAATTTTTCGAGTGTGGTTCTTCTGTGAATAACATCAAAAGTACTGCAATGAACTATGTACAATCTAACATTTAGGGTAATTGAGAATAACGCTTGGGAAATATTTACAATTTATTGCCAATTAAAAAAAGATTTTCTTAAAATAATGCTTGCCTGTGAATGTGTGTGCAATATTACCTGCAATAACTTACCATAAACCGCGACTAGCAGGGAAGAAGCGACCAATATGTGAAACATGATGTAACAGTATGATTAAATAAGCCAATTTCGTGGTATTTATTGACACAGAAATTCAAACTATGGGCATTTCCCACCAACTGAGATATTAAATCGGGGAAGAACAACTGATATCCTAACAAAACCACCGAGTTTTGCAATACTCCTCAAACAGTCAAGCCATGAAGATTATCACTTATCTCTTACAGATAAAGTAATATTGTACTGTGTAAATCTGTTGGTCTCTTATCACACTGATTCCTCTTATTTTCTGCGCACAATAAACTGAACATAGATACTAAATTGGTTTTACTGCCGTGAAATACGCTCTGCGATGTTCTTGTCTTTGTTTTTTATTTTATTTTTTAAATTCTATAGTTAAACACTTGACGAATTTAAACCATTACACGATCTCTCTCTCTCACACACAGACAAAATAATTTCAAAAAATAATTTTTCACGATAAAGTAAGCCGAATGAAACTATTACAAGTGTTAACCAAATATGCCAAATTTATGTCATAATCAAAAACATGAAAAAGCCGTCAAACTGACATAAAATAAATAAAGTAGTATCAACAAAAACACTCAAACTAAAACTATAACAGATAATTTTTAAAAACTCAAACACACGGGGATGTTATGCTTTTTCCTATATGTTCTGTTCTGGCGACTTAATTGTTTCGTTTATATATGAGGTGTGCCTCAAGTGTAGGCCTCAGAGTGCGGAAGTGTTCTTGAAAAACGGCGTGGATAAGCTTTCATCGACTAGTGCAATACTTTCGACGAGCAAAATGTGCAGAACTGGAGCACGCCCTGCGATTGGCTGATTAGGATCGCGTGGTAGCCACAAGTTGCCCTGCACTTACACAAATGAAATAATTCACACTGAATAACAGTGTCAGGGGCTTCGTCAAGAAATACAATACAAAAAAAATCATCATTGACCAAATTTTTAATACCTAAAATTGCAAATTTTTCATTTCAAATTCAACAAATATTTTTTAACACTAAATGTATTCAAATTCGATTGTTATACATATAATGACGTAGCCCACGACGCTATTATTCCGTGTAAATTATTTCATTTCTCTAAGTGAGTTGGTTTTCCTTTTTTGTACTCAACCTTTTAATGCGAATTTGGGCTTTGACTTGCCATTATACAAAAAGTATGAAAGCTATAAAATTTTAATTGCTGTAAAAATGGTCTCAATATCTCGTACATTACAAAAATTATCAAACAGTTAACGTACCTTTTCAATGTGAAAGTAAACAATAAAGCACTGTTCCACTAGATGGTTTTGTTATCTCAGTAACACTGTGTTATACCTTGGACAACTAAAATGATTTCGTATCGGCATACTGGCATGTCCAGCATTGCCCTATACTTTGGCAAGTAATTTTTATTACTCTGCATGTAAATATCATTTCCTCTTTTCGCGATACAACTATCATTCACCCGTATTTCGTGATATTTCATGAGAAGAACGTTTGTCAAAAAACAGGAAAAAAATTAATAAGTTATTCACAGCTTAATGTATTGAATGTTCGCCAATTTTAAAAGTATGAATTTTGCTTTAACTGACAAAATGTGAGGAAGCAAATGAAAACAAACAACGTACTTGTCCTAGTTCGGTTAAGTTAAGACCATAGTAAGGACATACAAATTATGTTTCAGTTATAAGCGATAGTTTGAAATGATTTCATGGGATACAGAACGTTAACTAGCATAAAATTTCTTCTGCAGTTGAACCACACGTGAGCGCTCTCACTAAGGCTTAAACAAGTAATGATTCTATAACATATTATATAATGTGTATAAAGGAGTATTGTCTTTTGTTGAGGTTATTAGATAGCAATATCAGACACATTACAATACAAAACCAAAAATATGTGACCTAAAGTAATACACTTAGTTGACTACAGATTTTTATTGCGCGTATGTGTATCACAGAGTAATACGTTAGGATTATAAGCTTCCTTTGAAATATGGTATAACTATGTTTTCAATTATTTGCATTATTAACGTCCTTTTCTGGCGTAATAATTATTACATAAAGTACACTGGAGCATCTACAGTCATAACACTGTCTCATTTAAAAAACTATAACTTTAATTACTTATTCTGCAGTAAAGCGGTTTTCACAATTTATCATATTATTTTCTCGTGTGATTTTATACAAACGATCTTAATTTATTTCATCGAATTCGTACAATTAAATAAGCGTTTCACGCTTGTTGAACCTTCATTTATCGGGCAGCTGGCATTCTTAAATTAAGCGACGCTTGAACAAACAAAATGTTTCGGCGAGCAAAAGGAAGAGACGGGAAGGAAAAGGAGCGACAAACGAGGCGTCATCGAAGAAAGCAAAACCGTCTTGAGCATCTTCTTGCGCCGTAATAATTACGGACAGACTTCTCCGACGCGCTGCGTCAAAGGCACAAAGGATGCTCGAGTTACGTTGCGTTGCTTGTTACCCAGTAGCATCCGTCTGTTGGCCGTCCCCAAACACCCCCTCTCCCTCCTCCGCTCATCCTCCATCCCACACCCTTATTATTTCACAGCTTCCTGAGCGTGAAAAGCTACAAGATCGGGTGAGAAAAAAAGCGAAGTCCAGGCTATTCAGTATCTTACAAACGACGATCTGATAGTTACCGTCGTCTGAGAAGGTATCCGATATCGTCTCCTACACTGCGCAAGTCGGAATAAAAAAAAAGAACATCCTTTCTCAGCCCCAATTAATTTTGGCAATCTCTCCTTGAAAAACAAAGAAGGAAATAAAAACGTTTAAATAAAACCTTTTAAATGAACAAATTTTCTTTCTTGGCTGCGAAACGAGCAATTATAAAGCACTGCCCGGAAGGTTAATTAAGAGCAAACTATTATTAAAACATATATTTCTATATAGCCTACATATTACAAAGCAGAAAAAATATGATTGTGATACAAAGTGACGTTAGGTCATAATTTATTACACCTTAGATGAATGTACCTCATAAGTTTTCAATTATGATATTGTCTTTACTATTAGTGTTCTAATGAAGACAAGATCTGAAAATATGTAGTAAAATCTCTGATATTTGCCAGTGTACAAAGCCTCGATAAAGCGCAAGTCTACCATACATAAACACTTAAACTTACGCAGAAATATAGTGTGTATACATGTGTGTGCGAGTGAATGGGATATGAATATAAGGATGGAAAGAAAACATAACACGAATGATCAGGCAAAGAAGCGGGTAAATTTAAATTGTTAGAAAATCCACGTAACTACTTGGAGCGATAAAGACAGTGTTGCGCATCAACCGGTCACGCACTACGAATTAGTTTTGATTAGAACACTTCAATCTGTGAATTAGTTGTACCTTAAGTTTTTAGTCCTATATCTGGTGTTCCAAGTACAGAATTCTTGAAACTAATATACCTACCTGTTGTAAAACTTTCATCTGAAAAATTGTATACGTGTATTCCTTTAAATAAACAATTTTAAATAACCTAGTTAATGCATAATACCCCATATTTGTAGTTCTCAGTATCTGAAATGTATATAGACCATTTGCGAAAAGTTTTAGTACCAGATTAGCACAATATGAAACATTAATGATAGTTGTTAGGTTATCTATTTTCAGAGATCGTTTGTTGCTCTTTCTCTCACACACACTGCCTCTCTCTTTCTCTTTCTCTCTCTCTTTCTCTGTGTGTTTGTTTAAAGCGAGCACAAAGACGAAGCTCTTCATTCATCAGTATATAAGAATAATTATTGTAATTATTTCTTGAGGAACGCAACGTAAACCGAACGTTTTAAAGTTACTATATTGGTGTTCTTTAACGACAATATTTGTGTGTATATGTAAAACAGTAACTAACGAAATAGCATCACATATAGGCTGTTAAATTCTTTGGAATAACATACAGGTTTTTAAGGCCCAACGCCTGAGCATTCATTCAAGGAAGAGAACGTGATATAATAATAACTCTGTTCGTATGTGCAGGAGTAAAATCTAATATATAATGTTTGTGGGAATATGAAAGTGTGAAGGTATGTGAGCGTGTATGTAGGCTAAAGTGAGGATGTGTATACATGCAGCAAGTGGATGACTTGAATGTGAGGGTGTGTCTATGTGGCAACATAAATAATCTGGTGGGCGGAGAGAGAGAATTTGCGTTTACTGAAACAGAAATGTTTACAAGTGTATCATGTCAAGGTCGAGCAGGGACGCCTACGTGAATATCGTTCAACATAACTCGACAGAACAAATTTCCATCACTACTTGTTTTCATCGGCAAACAATTCAAATCTGGGTAATTAGAAGCTTGCACAGTATCACTGATTGTTCGCAACGCAACCATTATGTTTCTTCACGAAGTGCATTACTTGATCACGGAAATGAAAAAAAAAAATGCTTACCTAAAACTAGCAACAAGGACTTACAGTCGCTCAATGTTTGGTCTCCTGTGTCTTTCATTATGTAGTATTTGTTCTACACAAGAGTCAATTCTGTGCAAAATCTCTCGTTTAAACACTAATTCTAAAAAGAAATTAACAAATGTGGTTCAAAAACATTTTATTTGTAGGTATATCGAAATAATGTGAGCATTAAAAAATGCTTTGATTAATTTATATTTCCAGCCTGTCAGTACCTTTTCGCTGCATGTAAACATAAACATTGCCACGTGATTTTATTTACGTTGCCTTGTACAATATTTACATTTACATTACACTGCTCCGATGAATGTTACATATAATAACAACACGTGAAATGCATTGAATGGCTGAATATATGCTATACTCAACAGTAATCTTAGTTATAAATACCTGCAAGTTAATTTCTATTAACACTGGTTTCTCTAAATAGACTCTAATTGAAACGAAAGGCACAACTGTCGTTACGAATCTCGCAAATGCGTGAGTAGTATATTAATTTGAAGTTGAAAACCGCCACTAAAAACACACACGACACTCGCAATTCAAGGATTCAAGTATCGTTCAGCATGCTGATGTGAACGACGACGCACTTAACAGAAACAACTAATAACGTATTTTCTTAATGTATGAAACAGAAAAGAAAGGCTGTTTTTATTTCCAGATACTCAGGCTGACGATCGTAAAACATAACAATTTACAGATTACCAATGGCTTCACATCTTTTGGCAATGAAATTCATTAGCAGTCATTTCTAATACTTGTGAATGTGTTAATCAGAAACCCATATAATTCCACAATGGACAAACACACTCTATGACTCAACTAGCTTCCAAGTGAAGTGGCGAAAATCAAACTCTGATACCACCTGTCGGTGGAATTTTGAACTATGCCTGTGGCGCGACCGCAAGCGGCAATGTGTAAATCGTCGTTGAAGTTCAGCGACCAGGATGCATCACTTTGTGCTGGCGCTTATAGCATTTGGCTATAGAAAAGAATATTTGAAGTTAAATGTTATTTATTTTATCGTATGTAATTAATATTTTTCGTTCACTCCTTAGCTATGCTAATTTAATGTACTTATTTTTATTTTTATTTGCTTTTATTATCTATGTATAATATTTTAATCTTTGAATTAATGTTAGTAAATGAACGCTTATATCTGGTTAGTTAGTTAGCTAGTTAAAAATTATTTATCCATATTTTTTTTATTTTTGTTAGAACTCACATCCAAAACAGTAATTTTATTTTTAATTTGTTTTAATTAATTTATTTTGTTTTTTTCTTTCGTCTCGGTTTAATACTATCTCCAACCTAAATACCGCTATGGTAAACCATCGCGAAGGCTAGAGAACAGCCGCGAGTGAGGGGGGTTGCCGAAATACGGAAGAGTCTTGGACCAACATCGAAGCTCATATGGCGCGAATTTTTATGTTTGTTACGCTAGTTTATATCTAGGGCCATCCTAATGATTTTTATATTTCTTTGCTGTGACCAAAGACCAAGTTTAAGTTAAGGAAGGACGTGTGGAGTTTGATAAGAGCCTACGTACCTTATTATATTTTATTTCTTAGTGCGCAAGATTTTGAAGACGCGGCGGAACGTTTTGATGACGCCATTTGCAGCAGGACGCTGATTGGTATGACGCCGATCCAACTTTAATTAGTTTTACGCACTACACACCAGTTTTTAACTTTTCATCGATTGTAAACATCAAGTTTTATTTGGATTTTAAATTATTTTGGGAAGAGACTTGTTTAATTTGGTTTATTTTGGTTTATCCAGAACCAGTAGTCCTGATTTTTCTAGAGGACTTAAGTCTACCGCGCAGAAGCATTTGAGCTTAACCGAGAAAACTATTAAGAATCCTGAAAGGATATTTAAGTGTCTTAGAGTAAAGGGGAATAATAATTTTGTATTTTGAACTTTAATTTTTCGTCGTGGGGACAGTTATTTAAAGCTTATTTTCGGCACCTAATATCTTGCTTTTAATTGCTTCATAATTAATCATAATACTTTTATTTTAACATTTAACTGATACGAGATATATTTGAAGCTATATTATTTTAGGTTTTAATTAATTTTGATATGATTTACACAGGAAAGTATGTGTTAGTACTGTTTAAATCCGCCTACATAGTTTATTCTATTTATTTATGCCAGCACTATTCGATTCAATATTTTCAAATTTTCTTAAATAAATTTAATTATTTTGAGAGGGCTGCTTTATTCCAAGGTTAAAATATGTTGTTTTTCCAGTGTCTTCCAGATAAGGGTAAACAATGATACATTTACCCTAAAACTGACCTTATAAATGTCATGCTAATATTTTGAAACCTCAAACACACTACAAATTATATTTAATTTTATTATCACTCTCATCATACATACCCCTTAAATTCTATACACCTATACAGATTTTGGTCCCTCAAAGTGTGGGCGTAGAAAACTGGACGGGCCTATCCCAGTTTCAAAAACGGCAGATAACTTTGAGAGGGAGCACTACTTCCTTCGTAGTTCTATACATCGTACCCGTGAGGATGATGGGAACTCTGTGAACACATGGAAACTGAATCAGCCGTCACGGAGTTTGAAACTGACCTCAGTTTCCCTACAGTTACTGAAACACTAGTCTTACAAGATACCTTATCAACTTGAGGTGCTATTGATGTAGCCGAGGTCGTTATTTCAAACTTAGTGGAAATTCCTGTTACTACACCTACACTTGTTCCTACACCTACAGCCAGTAACCCAGAGATGGAGATGTTGTTGAAACTTACTAAACAAATGTCACAACAGCTGTCTCGACAGGATGAGGACTTTCTAAATTAAACGGAATGTATCAGCAAATTTATGTACATGATGAGAATCTTTCTCGACTAAACGAAAAAATGTTCCAGCAAAAACTTCAGAGTGAACACCTTTCAAAACAGATCACATAGTTTGAACAAAAGGTTTCATTACAGCAAGAGAAACTGTCTAAAAAAATCGATGCACGAATTCAAAAGCTGGCTATGACCACCGAAAACAAAATTTTGGCAAACACTCAAAAACTAAACAATGTACAAATTTCAATTGAACATACTCGAGATGAACTTCAGGACCAAATGATGAGTCTGGACACTAGGATTACAAGAATTGAACACAATCCTTCTCCACCATCTGAGGTTGTGAAGGATACTATTCTAAAGGAAATTAGACAACAACTTGACAATTTTGACAGACACATAGATAGCAAGGTACAAAATATTTCCAAGCAAAGTGACGTTAGGTCAAAAAGTTTGGAGAATCAGTTGCACAAACTTCCTGAGGAAATGCAGACTTAATAACTTACCTCAGAAGTTCCTATTACATAGCTGAAGACAGAACTGTTCAGCCAGTCTGTACACAAGTCCACTCACTAGCACAAACCACACCAGTCATGTTCCATCGCCCGATTAAACAGTGGGCGGAGGAGCTGCCAAAACTTTCTGGGCAACCTAAATACACAGATTGGAAGGGTATGCTAGATTATTTAATTTGACAGATGGGGAAATAATTAGATGTATGGGAGTCAGCCTATCATATGCAGCTTACTATTGGTGGGAAATATCCAAAGACAAGTACAAATGTTTTGAGGATCTTAAGAATTTGTTACTTCAAAATTTCTGGAACTCTAAAATTCAAAATTTAGCTCGCAGTCAGTTGACATCAGAGAGCTTCGACCCAAGGAAAAGGAAGACAATCGAGGAATATTTCAATGAAGACTACGAGAAAACTAGACATTTCACAATCCCAATGTCAAATGAGGAATTTATAGACGTGGCTGTATCCTTGCTACCACTCGCTTATCAACGTCAGTTCACCGGTTGTACGTTCAAGGACCTAACCAAGTTCCGATACCACCTGATTAAAGTTGACAGGTTGGGAAGACAGTACAGATCCAACATAACCAAAGAGCAAGATAGGTCAATGCCAACATATCCTACCACTCTGTGGCATCCTAACAATACCCGGGAGGTTAGAAACTCTAATCCACAATCGAACTCTCAAAATCCTAGAGATTTCCGCTACCAGAGTCAGCCTCAACACTCAAACCACCAATACCGATACAACCCTAGAGTAAGGAGCATACAGTTCCAAAATCGAAGGTGGAACTACCGGAATAATTGGCACAGGAACAACCAACGGAGGCCTAGGAGGAGGGACAGTTCCGACTCAGACCATCACGAAGATTCTAACTGTAAAATTCCACAAAACCGAGATCAGAAGACCAGAGACTATCAGAGCCGCAGTAAGAAGCGCAACAGCGATAGAGATTATGACTCCGAAGAAGACCAAAGGAAAGGGAAATCTAGAAATTCTAGGCAAGATGACCAACAGGATAAGAGGCCTTCTTCGACAAGCCAAGTTCCACCAAACTGTCTACATGTTCAATTTGCCTACCCACAGTTTGCTAACCCACCGCAACAGCGACAACAGCAGCAAACATAACCAAATGAAAACTTCAGAAGGCAGTAACCACTCAGTCCTATGCTAACCCATTCCAAAGTGTAGGACCTAGTAGTCAATGGCCGTCAGAGACCGGCAGGGATGCCAACAACAACCAGACGGCATTAAACTAGAAAGGGTCAGCGCTAGAATTCTCCGTTCGCTGATCCCCGTTAGCACTTCTGTTGAGGAGACGAACTCATCATTGCAAAATAAGCCAGAACCGGAAATTTATGCAACAAAAATATGTACAGTCTCGTTACACAACACCGATAGGGAATTTTTTCTACATGTGCCATCATCGCTAGAAGAGAGCCAACGTGTAGCAGTCTGTCCTGAAATTCCTGTAAAAGTTTGCAACGTAGAAACCACAGCACTATTGGATAGCGGTATAGAATTTAGCTGCATTAGTAAAGGGTTAGTGAAATAGATTTTATTAACTGGAGTTAAGCTACCACTAATGCCTACACCTGTAATTAAAATAATCGGTGTTACTTCCAGGGCAAGCCCTGCAGTGATCCAGCAGACACTTATTAACCTATCTGGTTTAGGTAAACTCAAGACTGTGTCAGTACAAGTAGTGAAAGGATTGTCATAACCCTTAATTCTAGGTACAGATATTCTGACTGAGCACAAAATCATTCTAGATTTTGGAGGATGGATAATCACACGACAAGGCTATGTCAGCAGTACTACCAAACAAATGGCCACTTTCTGATAGTTTAGTTGGAAATCTTAAGACAAATGTAAGACTTTATCACTTGTCAAATGCTACCAGCAATGCTTCTATCAGCCTATCTGAAGAAATTGCTCAAGCTGTCTCAGCAGCAAGAGGAATCAATGCCATACAGCGAAAACAACTTCATCACTTATTAACCAGCAAACAGGAGCATTTTTAAGAAAAACCAGGATTAAATAAATATTATAAGGCCAAAAATACTGTCATTTAAGTAGAACCGTTTCACTGTAAATAATATCATATTCCAGCTAAATACTTGTCAGATACACAGGAATATTTACAGTTAATGTTGGACTGGAAGGTAATATTAAGAGGGGCCAGTCCTTACACTTCACCCATGGTTTGTGTACCAAGGAAAGATGGAATAATAAGATTGTATTTGGATGCCAGATCAGTCTACAAGATCTCAGTAAAATGTAGAGAGGGGCCTATTCCTACCAGTGAGATTCTTAGGCTATATCAAGGGGTGAAGTATTTAACAACTATCGACCTCACTAATGGCTATTGGCAAATTCCACTCGAGGAAGAGTCACAGAAATGTACAGCTTTTCTTTTCCTTAATCAACAGTATTTCTTCAAGGTTATGCCTTTTGGCTGTGCAATGCAGTTGCTGAGTTTATGAAATGTTTGGACCTAACTCTGGGCGAGGCATGCAAAGGATTTGCCAAGGCATATGTAAATGATATAATGTTTGTCTCATAATCTTTTGAAGAGCACCTACAACACATTCAAATTGTAATAGATAGATTGGCAAAAACAGGGATGACCATTAAGCTGCGCAAGTAACTGTTTTGCGGAGAGGAATTACCAATTCTAGGACACATTTTAACCCCAGAAGGAATTCACATCTATCCAGAAGGACTCGAGACAATTCAAAATTTCCCCACACATAAATATGTGAAACAGTTGAGAATATTTCTTGGTGTCCTAGGGTTTTACCGAAATTATTCAGACAAAATTGCAAAGTTGGCTATTCCACTATTTATATTACTCAAGAAAGACAAGAAATGGGAATGGTCTTCAATTGAACAGGAAGCTTTTGAACAGTTAAAAGCAATATTTTTGGCCGGACATGTCATACACCACTCTGTACAAGGAAGAGACTCTTTTACACACATATGCTTCAGAGTACGCTTTAGGTTGTAAACTGGCACAAGAAAACGAAGAAGGTAAAGAACTGACAGTAGCAATGGTTAGCAGAACTCTCAACTCAGCTGAGGAAAACTGTACTGTGACAGAGAAAGAGGGATTAGCTATTTTATGGACACTTATAAAAATTAGAGATTTAGTATTGGGCAAAAAAATTACATTATTGACTGATCACCGAGCACTGACCTGTTTGAAGTTGGGAAAAACTTTTGGCAATCGTTTAACAAGATGGTGTTTACTGCTGCAGGAATATGATATTGAAATCCAGTACACAAAGTGATCTGATAATGTCGCAGCAGATTTTCTGAGCAGAATTCCAGGTGCAGAAATATAAAATATTCCAACTAAGAAGAATACGAAGGAATTTCTAGTTGCAGAACACACCATAGTTAGTGGCAAGCGTAATGAGAAGCTGAAATCCATACTCAAAGACCTGAAAACAAAACAACAGGAAGACAAGTCTACTACATCAAACATTTTGCTTATCAGAAGATGGTATTATATTCTACCACAGTAGGAACACCAGTGATTTTGAAAACTTTTGGAAATCTGTTATTCCTGAATCTATTTAAGGATTTAACAAGCGAGATGCATGAAGCTCTAGGCCATGTAGGAACTAACAAACTCTACTTAGCCTTGAAGAGGAAAATGTATTGGAAGAATATGCAGAACACAGTGAAGAACGTTGTTACTACATGTTACCTATGTTAGAAAAGCAAACATGCCCAAGAAAATTTGCAGGGACCTTATCAAGCTATTATTCCTGAAAAACTGTTGGATATGGTATCAGTAGATTTATTCGGACCACTACCTAAGTCTAAAGAAGGTGTACAGTATGTACTCGTCATGCTAGATTTATTCTCAAAATTTACAAAATTGTGCCCAATAGTCTGTGCTAAAGCTAAATTTTTAATAGCTAAAGTAAAGTTATTTATTGAAGAAGTGGGTAAACCTAAGTGCATGCTCTCAGACTAGGGAAGCCAATTTACCAGCATCGTGTGCAGGAAGGATTAAAGAAATATATCATCCCCAATACAGCCTCAGTCAGACATCCATAGTCCAACCTTTTGGAAAGAAGAATGGAAGTATTAGGAACCGTGTTAAGAATTTACTGTCATAATTCTCAGTTGTCCTAGAGAGACAAAATTTCCCTGGCTGAGTTCGTCATGAACCACACAGTGCAACTATCAACAGGATTAACACCCTATCAAGTGCTAACGGGTGAGAGAAGAGACACAGCAACGAGACTACTACCTGATCTGAAGTCGACCACCAAGTCATTAAACTGGAAATCATTGAGTGAAAGTGAGAAAAAGTTGTCTAAAGAAGAGATAATAAATTTAGTCAAGAGAAGGTTATACATTGCAGCAGAAAGCAGGAAGAGACATCAGAAGTTATATAAGTTGAATAAATTTAAAGGTGGTGATTATGTGTTGAAACGTACGAGTTACATCAGTGCATATTGGGAGCACATCACGAGAAAGCTATGTTTATTGTATTCAGGTCCTTACATCGTGTCAGAATTTATTAAAGAGAATTGCTATGTGTTAGTTGATACGCAAGGTAACTTAGTAGGCCAGTTTAACATCACCCAGTTGAAGCCCTACAAAAATCCAGAATAGTAGTGTAAATTAAAATTGTCTACAGTAGATATTTTAAGGAGGCAAGATTATTAAGGATTAAGAAGGTCGAGTGTATAGTTTATAAGCGAGTGCCAATGTTATGAATGTCAAGAGTGATTATTATTATTATTATTATTTTGTGTTATAACGAGTCCTTATGTGCACATGCGAAGGAAGTTTCCTGAGCTGTTAGTCAGATGTTTTTGAGTCAAGGGAAGGCAGAGTACCTACTCAACTTTATGTCGTCATATTTTTATGTTTCGCATTCTAATGTTCGACAACACCAGTTATGAACTGACTAAGCTGTAATACCTGATACCCTTGAAGACTGATAGTTATGTAAATGGATACGAGTTATGGCAAGATTATCTGGTATAGCTAAATGAGATTTGAGCACTACTAAAGTCTTATTTACGCTGAATTACCGTAACTTGATTTGAACACAGTATTAAACACGCTGTAATTATGAGGAAGACCTACACAGAGTATAAACACAGCCCTAGCACTATCGTAATTAACCGGCCAATGTACGCAACACAAACATAGTTATTTAAAGGGGACATGAACACATTGCTAAACACCCTAGGAACACATACAAACACTTTGTATCTGTGAAAAACATCTACCTTGGAAGTGTGGCTTACCTTGTATAGTGATTTTGTTTAACAAGGGACAATTTATATATGTTATGTTGATTTAAAATAAATAAAATAAAACGGAAAACTTTATTTCCTGATAATGGACACTTATTTGATTTATTGGATGATTGATCACTCTTATTTTTATACATCTCTCTCACTCACACGCAATTTGTTGTATATATTTGTATATTATATGTGTATCACTCATGTTTAGAGTATATTTGTGAAGATTCTTCATGAAGTATTATGTTGTAAATATGTGTTTGATGTTATGCTATGTAATGATGTTAAGTGTTATGGAGCGCGACGATGATGTTATCTTGAGGCAGGAAAAACGTTGATTTCTTCTTTTATTTGACTTGTTGATAAGGGATTTGAGGCGACCAAAACGATCTTTCCTACTTTCCATTAGATTCGTAGCAAGAATTTAAACGTCGTGATTTATTCGGATGGATGAAATAATGATGATTCTGTATTATATTGATGATTATTTGATGGCATAACATAAATGTTTATTGTCAAAAACACGTTAGTATTAATTAGTACTACTCCTTTCAATATTGTTTTGAATGTAAGTTGAGCATTGATAATGATGAATAATAATAATTGAATAAACAGTTGTTTAATGATTACTTGATAAATTAATTGAAGCAATTAAAATCTTATTGAGATAAAGACACTTTAACATTCCCACGAGCAGTGAATATTTTTCGTGTAAACAGCAGTGCAAGTGATATTGTTAATATTAACGAATATTGAGAACAAAACAAACAGTGATATTATTGCTTTAATTTACGTAACAAACTGAGACACTAAGTGGCAAAACTAGAAACTTTGATTTGAAATAAAATATAACGAGTTATTTATGTGAACATTCCGTACACCATCACACAAGCTTTTATCTTAGTGTACAGGCGACTGCAGTAAACTGCTTACATCAAACTTTTACACGAGTTAAAGACTTACTTATATTCGTTCGCAAGTGTTATTGTCACGTTTCCAAGTACAATAAACGTTTTATAATAGAACAATAGCAACAAATGTTCAGTACTGATACGAAGGAACTATGCACGTAATCCAGTGGAACACGACACCGGCGCGACGAGAACTTCGAGACAGCGAAAATGGCGCAGATAGACTAACGGTTGTTACTGCGTGAAACCGTGACGACGCAGGAAGATATCCAGGATTGATTAAATCAAACACGCACATTATTATGGTCATGCAGTGTGACAAACTTGATGAAAAGAAAATTTTCAGAGATTGTATGAGTGTATATGTTTTCTTTTTCAGGATTGATTTATGAACTTGAGATGAATAATTACTATGTGAAATTTGATTTTCAGTGCAGTGTTATGTTACGTTTTTCAGGATATTAATATTTGATGATACCAAATACTTTTTTTTTAAGCGAAGGAATCAGATGAACTATTTTAAATTCTTAAGTTACTATGATTGTTTATGAAAGGCCACGTGAATTTGTTGATATTTTCAATGTTAATGTATTGTTACGTATTTATTATACTGACAATTAACATTGACCAGGTAAATATTAAGTGACAGTAGGAGGGGCATTTCTATAGCATTTGGCTTCAGAAAATAATATTTGAAGTTTAATGTCATTAATTTTATCGTATGTAATTAATATTTTTCGTTTACTTCTTAGCTATGCTAATTTAATTTACTTAATTTTGTTTAAATTATGTTTTATTATCTGTGTATAATCTTTTTAACTTTGAATTACTAAAGTTAGTTAATGAACGCTCCTTCCTGGTTAGTTAGTTAGCTAGTTAAAAATTATATAATCATGTTTTTTTTATTTTTGTTAGAACTCACATCCAAAGCAGTAATTTTATTTTTAATTTCTTTTATTTAATTTCTTTTTTTTTCTTTCGTCTCGGTTTAAGACTCTCTCCAACTTAAATACCGCTATGGTAAACCATCGCGAAGGCTAGAGAACATCCGCGATTGAGGGGGGTTGCCGAGATACGGAAGAGTCTTGGACCAACATCGAAGCTCAAATGGAGCGAATTTTTATGTTTGCTACGCTAGTTAATATCTAGCGCCATCCTAATTATTTTTATATTTCTTTGCTGTGACCAAAGACCAAGTTTAAGTTAAGGAAGGACGTGTGGAGTTTGAGAAGAACCCACGTATCTTAGTTATATTTTATTTCTTAGTGCGCAAGATTTTGAAGACGCGGCGGGATGTTTTGATGACGCCATTTGCAGCAGGCCGCTGATTGGTATGACGCCGATCTAACTTTAATTAGTTTCACGCACTATACACCAGTACTTTAAATCGATTGTAAACATAAAGTTTTATTTGGATTTTAAATTATTTTGGGAAGAGACTTGTTTGATTTATTTTATTTTGGTTTATCCAGAACCAGTAGTCCTTATTTTTCCAGAGGACTTAAGTCTACCGTGCAGACGTATTTGAGCTTAGTCGAGGAACTATTAAGAATCCTGAGAGGATATTTAAGTGTTTTAGTGTAAAGGGAAATAACAATTTTGTATTTTGAACTTTAATTTTTCGTCGGGGAGATAGTTATTTAAAGCTTATTTCAGCACCTAATATCTTGCATTTAGTTTCTTCAAATAAATCATTTTACGTTTATTTTAGCATTCTACCGATACGTGATATATTTGAAGCTATATTATTTTAAGTTTTAATTAATTTTGATTTGATTTATACAGGAAAGAGTGTGTTAGTACTAATTAAATCCGCCAACAGAGCTTATTCTATTAATTTATGTCAGCAATATTCGATTCAAAATTTTCAAATTTTCTTCTGTAAGTTTAATTATTTTGAGAGGGCTGCTTTATTCCAAGGTTAAATATGTTGTTTTTCCAGCGTCTTCCAGAAAAAGGTAAACAATAATACCTTTACCCTAAAACTGACCTAATAAATTTCATGCTAATGTTTTGTCTCCACAAACACACTACAAATTATATTTATTTTTTTTATAAATCTCATCATACATACCCCTTATATTCTATACACCTATACACGCTAATTAAGTGAAATTAGATATTCTCAGTTCACTATAAGTTGAGTTCTGAAGTAAACAAATTAAGTAATATCATTGCTTTTCGCTAACTTCTAATTGGCTCAATTTGTGCGTCGCGCCGACGTACAATTTACAACCGACAAAAGTATGTACAGTCGGCATCATAGGAAACAGCAACGTCGTATATATTAAAACAATATTGCGTGAAAATTTCGTACGTGTTATTGACATAGGGAAACAAAAGTTACATAAAAACTTGATAAAAACATTGACATCACGTGCAATTACAGTAAATTTCAGAATTTAATTTTAATTGTCAAGTCATGACTAACGATTTTATTCGATTATTCTGGTATTAACGTAACGAAAATTTGTTACTACAATCAGAAAAACAGTTGTCAACAAAATGAGTGATTAAACTTACTGTTGAATCCTCCTGGATTATTTTGTACTTGGTTTTTTAAAAATTACCTTTTATAAATCACCAAACAATCTGTCGATAATTCACGATACATATTGTTTTTTGTATATAAAAGAATGCTATGCGAGATTTTTACTCTTGACGTATAAACATTACTACAGCTTTGTTTAGTAATGAAGACATATATCCACGTTTCGAAAACCATGCAAGACATTTTCACTGTTCACGTCCAGCATCACATAACCTAATCCGCAAGCGACGTAAATATAAACCGACGCGAGGACGGAACATAATAGATCAAGGAATTTTTGGTTCGGACCACGCGGCCGTGGTTCGGACGAACTGTAACGGAAAATGGACGAACGAAAAAAAAAATAAATAAATAAAACATTCGCAGTAACCACAACATTGACGCGGTAACGTCCAAAAATACTTTGAAAAAACATAACATTATATCTGATTGTGATATTTCTGACTTATTTTACTGTGGTAATTATTACTGAACAAAACTTTTGGTATTTTCAGAGTATCGTACATCTCTAAATACTGGCAAGTGTACCAAGAAACTCGTACGTTTAACAGTGCGTCAGTCGTTAAATAACTCGTGAACCAATTGTACGGACGTGTCGTCCGCTAACCATAATTATAGTAATAAACATATAGCGTCATAAATTGTGTTTGCCACGTCTGTATATTTTAGATATTTGTTAATAAAACTCTCTCATTAAGTGATGGAGTGGTAAATTTATATGTACACGACAGATAACAAAGATCTATTTCTTATACAATATCACAGAGCATGGCGGTCGGCAGCCAATGAACATGTTTGTTTATAATTTGCTTTGTTTATCCTAAAACTCAACTAAGAGTGTACGGAGAATAGTTAGTGGGTATGTCAGTAAGATCGTACTTATTGCCAGGGCAATTGAAACCATAGCCGGTCCTTAGCCTCACGTACAACTGCTCGCCAACCTCCCCTGTCAAGTGCTTCCTCTTCATCCCTTCCCAAGTATTAGACATCCTTCCTCACATCATCTCTCCATCTGTTTCTCGGTCTTCCTGGTCTGATGCCCTCTACTACTCCTTCCATGACATCTTTGATGATGCTGACGCCTCTTCTGCTCACATGTCCAAACAATCCGATCCGAAGCAGTTGTATTGCGTTTCGGAACCCTCCAGTTTTTACTGTGACGGGTGGTTAGCCCTTCGGTAAACTCTCCCACTTTACCTCGGCTTGGGACCGGCTGACTTATTTTAATGTATATTAGATACAGAGAGGTTGACTGCATTTGATGCTCTATCATTAATATTGTAAGAAAATACACGGAATTACATGCAATGATTCGCTACCAACCACACAAACAATACTATAACTATTGTTAATGTTGGCTTATCTGGAGTAACGGTCGGTGATTTTTTCAAGGATTAAATCTTTAGTGCTTACTTTAATCCGAAAAACTACTTACTTATTTGATATAAATAGAATCTCTAAAGGAATTATAATAATTATTTGTTAATGTATATTTCAAATATCGTTGTTAATTTTAATTTGCTTTATCCCCTCAATTGTATTTATTTGTCTAACGCAATCTTATTGCGTAATGAACATTAGTAGTATAGTTTTGTGTGTTTTTGAAAATGGAGTCCGATGGTGGAAATAAATAAAGATATCCGTTATGTTAGACGACTTTCTCGGTCACCGACATTTTATTCCCTTGATACATCAGTCCACCACTCATCCAACATACACCTCCACCTCCCCCCGAACGCACCTACACCACTCTACACTATACCCCACCACACACCATTCCACCTACCCTTACCCTCTAGTAGTTGTCTTTCACCCTTTCTTTTACGCCCCACCACAGCACTCTTTCACAGACACACACAATTATGCAAGAAGCTATCACATTTTCTAATTGCGATTACCTTTTTATAATTCGTGTAAATTAATACCTGTTCAAAACACGTAATATTCTTTAATTATAATTGCACACGTACATTTTACTTACTATACAATATATTAATCACAGCATGTTAAAATGTATAAACCATTGCCAATATTTAGCAATCGTATTATAAGTAGTCTCAGTCCACATCTTGTAATACCAATCAGTGTTATTTACATTAACAAAACATTGATTATACATTTATCAGATGTATGTTAGCGCAAAGCAAAATTGAATACAAACTACTCGCAGCTATAGGAGCACAGATGTTCCTGTGATTTTCTACAAATGTTACCAACATGGTCAAAGAAGTTTCCAGTGTGGCCGAAGTAGTAGCCAACAATTTTGAACAACTTCTCACCATTGCCGAAGAGGACGTGGTTACAGGCAAAGAAGACATCTCTATGCTGAAGTGGTTGGACACTGACGAATGTCTCACAAACACAGACGAACAGTGCTTCAGCACGCTCACAGTAGTCACCAACACGGGCGAATAGCTCAGAAACATGAGGTGAACAGTCCGTCGCCAGTTTACTAATGCAAGAACACTAATAAGCCACACTTTATCCCTCGATTTTGTGCCTGAATGTTCACTTCCCAACTACACATCTTGCCGTTAAAATTGTTTAATTCATATTCTCATGACCATAACAATTCGTACCAAAAATTACTAGGTTTCATTTCAGGAATAATTTCACCACACGTCAGGATTCGTAGCAGAAATAATTTAAGAGGGCGAGGTGCATAATTCAACGCTGAAAGCATTAATCTATAACTGTAGATTTCTTGAAGTCAATTTGCCAAAATTAAACAAATTCAATCCTAGACAATAGTTTTAGCCAACTTTTTAAACAAAATTGTTTCCAGTGTTACGAACTTATAAGGCACAATCTCTTACGCCGAAACCTAGTGCATTTATCTGCGGCGCAAGAGATCACGCGTAACGAATTAGTAATTCTGGATAAACATGTACTCATAAAGTTGGCAAATATCATTATCTAGGATTGTCATCGAGTATTTTATCCATATTGGCTTCGAAAAAAGCGTAGAAATCAATTGATGTTTTCAGCGTTTATTTATCTACCACGCACTCTTAAGACTTCATATAATCACAATTAACTTCATGATTCATTTCAGGAATTACCAGGATTCATTTCATGCTAAACTCCAGTATTAATCAGAGAATTCTTATCAGGATTCACAAGGTTTTATTCCAGGATTTACAAAGATTCATCTAGAATTCGTCAGGAATCACTTCATAATTTATCAGTACTAACTACAGAATTCATTCGGATTAATTTCAGAACTCTCCAGAATTCATTCCAGCATTCGTTACGATTAATATCAGGATACAATATTCACCAGAACTAATTACGGTTCATTTCAGAGCTAACGATTCAACAGGATACACCAGGATTCAATTTAGGATGCACCAGAAAACAAAGCACACTAAGCCATATCAAGTTCCGACCACCGAATAAGGCCCTTATACATCCTCTCACTCGAGTTAACTAAGTTCCAATAATTATTTAGTGACTGTAGCTTCATAGTGACGTAAAACCTGAGACAGTGTACCTGGCTTGACAACAGTTTCTCTTAGGATCACGTAAGTACAGTGTCAGGTAAAGACACATCAAGCCAAATATAAATATACATGACTGCAGAGCACTGTCGTCGTCACAGTCGCAAGGTCACCGTCAATACAAGCAAACAGCAAACGAACATGGAGCGAACAGAACTTCACCGTCATTCGATTTCACCATAAATCACACGTTATACTTAACTTATTAAGCCTGAATCTGCACTTTCGTCGTCAAACTCAATTAACTGCGCTTTTCGTCGCAGTAAACCATTACCGAGCATAGCACTTTAGTGCTTAGACATTAAACTTACAATCAGAAGGGTCCAGGTTTAATTCCCTTCACAACTCCTACTGATGTCGGTAATCCATAATCACTGTCGACAGATGCTGAAATAGTTCATGAGTACAGACCATGGCTAATTATTTTCCACATTTTCAGTTTCTCCTATAAAATTGTTACATTCTTAATGGATTAGCTGTCAACGAAATATAAAGCGTAGCTACCTACTTGCCTACATTTGTAAAGTCTTTCATAAATACACAACAAATATATGTCCAAAAATTCTCTATCTATCATGCATGATTA
The DNA here is from genome assembly GCA_003012365.1 of Medauroidea extradentata. Classification (NCBI taxonomy): domain Eukaryota; kingdom Metazoa; phylum Arthropoda; class Insecta; order Phasmatodea; family Phasmatidae; genus Medauroidea; species Medauroidea extradentata. Next base: position 100,897 of record PNEQ01077975.1, read on the forward strand.
AGTCACTGTTTTTTTTTTTTTAATTTTCATACTGAAACATACATCTAATAAATACTAACAAGGACAATTTCGTATGGCATCAAATTATTAGGTAGGCAAGATAAAAAACAAGTTGCAACATAAACTCCTTATTGACTTCGTTACTGCTCTAGTGAAACACATCCACTCATTTAAATACTACCCGATTATTGGACAGTGTTATGCTAATCGACAAAAATAACATTATATTGTAATGATAGCCCAACAGATAGGTGATTTTGTATCAAGTTGATTTAAAAAGCTTAGACGTAATTTCATTCATATGTTGTCATCAGTTTACTAAGGTTTTCAGATTCCTCTCTATATAATCTCTTGTAAAATATAAACAGACATATGGGTTGAATAATATTTGCATGGATCTGTCCAATTAGGATACTACCAAAAAATGCTGATTGTGTCTCTGAATATGGATACCATCAAAAATTCCGGTTACTATCCAACGAACACGATAATATCTTCCATCCTGGATATTCATCTCTCTGGATACTATCCAACATTCTGGATACCATTCAACGTTCAGGTTACTATCCAACAATCTGAATGACGTCTTTGACTGCTTTGATGACTGGCAAATTTAACTCGTTTGTGTCTCATTGATCTACTTTAAAGAACACCTCCTTTAAGACTAAATATCCCCCATGTATAGTGTGAATCTCTGCCGAGTGATGGCAGCACTTTCGTGATCAAAAAGTTCTACATAAATAACTTCATAGCCCTTGAACGGATTTTAAGTCGGCAAACGACATTATACATCGTAATACCATACTAATTTAGATAATTATGTTGCATGTCTTTTAAATTATCAATTACAGTAATTTTTGAAGATATAATTTCAAAAACCTATTTATTTTTAAAAGTCGCCTTAGAAGAACATGGCCATTAGTTAGACGAATTCAACCCAGTTTACAGAATTTGAATGAGTCAAATAGTTTTGACGGAAACAGACAAATAAAATATTCATTATACTGGGTCAAGCACGACCAAGGCCGGCTGCAGATGAGCCCGCCAGAGCTCTCATCTATCAGCCGTTCCGCGCCGGCTTCTTTATCATCAGTGTTTGCTAGTATGGTCAGTTTTGTATTAGGATGCCTGGTGATTTTAGACGTTATCCAAGTGTTCGAGGCTCTTCTAATAGCCTATTCATGCGAATTACATCTGATGACTAAGCAACTGTAGCGCAGTCGGTTGGCACTCCGGTTTTCGGCGTGAAATTTTGTGGTTTTGAGTCCTGGGTTGGCATCTGAGTTATTAGGTTAGTTAGTTTGTAAACAAAATATACGTATAACCATGTCTAATTACTTGAGCTATCGACTGGACGTAAAATACCAATGAAATAAAAACACAGGATAGTTCACGAATACTCTGGACCAACGGAATAAAATTACAAAGCAAGACTAGTTTCTTGGTACTTCAATTGTATTACAGACATAAAATTTTGCTGAAAATTTTGCTGTAGTAATACTGACAGACGAGTACAGATTTGCACGCCAGTACGTCTGTGTTCGGGCGGTAAGAAGTTCTATAGCCACTTCACTAAGTTTGCAGCCTGTATGCCTGTTAGGTGTCTGATATGTTCTTTTACACTGTCATGCTCGTATTACTTACCTAACTCACATTGTACAAATCATTCACTCGTGTTTGAATTCTTGGCAATAACTATTGGCATGTTAGATCTGTCACGTACGTGCTTGCGGTAGGTGTTGGTTCACTATACACGGAAATATAAATCGCATTGAAGTGTTTAAACATTTACTGAAAGCATCCAGATACAATGGTACGCTTACGAGTATCTGAAGTGACGAATCGTAAAAATCAATATGTGTATAATATTTCGATCATACGACGCGAAATACGGATTATGTAAATTGATATTTTGATTTCCAATGAAGAGAAGTAAAAAAATGTCAAAATTAATGTAAAATAACAGTAAAACTTGACTAATAGGGCGATAGTACGATTTACACTAAATTTCATGTAAAGTAAAATTTTATAGGATTGTAAAGAGAAGTTAAGAATAACACTGGTCAAGTTGCACACGCGTATGTCTGCTAGCCTCTGTATGTAATAAGTCATGTGACCACTGGGTTTGTGAGAAAGGCGGAGAAAGCGGTATAAAAGCCTTCCTCGCTATATTTTCAAGGCCGCAGAAATTGAAACAGCATAACACACATCCTCTACCCCCCTTCCCCCAAATCCTTCTGGCAGTTATCCACCACGTAGCAACTTCAGTCTGAGCCAGCAACCGCATCCATGTTCAACACGTCTATGAGAATGCTGCTGTAATTCTACATTTTGTTTAGATTTCATTTACTGTACGTACAGTTAGCTATCCGTACCACCACCTGTAAATGCAAAGGCAGCAGCACGAGAGACAGTATCCACATGCAGGATATGGATGTCCTTGCCATTCGCACCGTCGTTTCTAGTTAGCTGAACAAGTAATTGAATGCTCCTCCTTATTCATATCAGAGATATATGATGTGTGCGTTTACAGTTAGTAATAAAATTAATTATGTATCAGGTATATTATGCGCCGGAATGGAAAATACACACAGATTCTCTGTGAAAGGCAA